>JAQFZN010000187.1:0-42081 GCA_034687075.1 Geophilus carpophagus
GCAAATAAACTTAACAGACTTAAAGACGTATTATGTGACAAAAAGTCTAATAAAATACACAGATAACTTCAGGCCATTATCATACATGAAAGACCTGTAAAATACTATGCCGTTATCCGTGTATAATAGTTTGGCTAAATTACAACCGAAACTAGATTTTCAGATCAATTCTAAGCTAAAATTACAAAAAAATGTTTATAGTAGCAAACTACCACACCGAAGTGAGTGAAATACATGCCATACTCATAACAACGATGTGCCGATATTATTTCGCTAACATTGATGTGTCGTACATCCTATACACCTTACAACAATGACTTAAAGCAAGTACGACTGGAATAAAAATGGTGTCCAAGTTTGAGCAATTTACCGGAAGTCCGTTTAGTTTTATCTATAATAATCTTGTTCAATTTTTCTCGTCATTCATTCGTAATTATCTAAAAAAAAAAGTAATATATATATTTAGTCATCTAATAATAAATTAATTAAACCTGTTCATTTAACAACTTATCTGATTATTATTGTTTAATACTTCAAAATGTCTGGAAACTAAGTTTGCATCTACAACTATAATCGATGATCCCCGCCATGTTTGTGCTGAGAAACTATGACGCACACTTCTGTGCTTGTTGAGAAAATTGCGCTCAAAAGTCGTAATCTGCATTGATATCATGAAATTTATATCTCAATTAAAAGAAAATCATGCCTTGAGTTAATGTAGAAAATTGTATTATAAAATAAAAGTGTAGAGAGATTGTATCGTGATACAAATGTGGCGACTTCCGACTCTACTAGCGACCGTAGACTGAACGTAAATAAAGACTGGTCTAACGAGAGGACGATTTCAAAACACAGGTAAACACAAGGTAGAGAGACCTTGGGTAAACATACGAACGGCGCTAGACTAATAGAGAGCAGAAAACTTTTAACATAAATAAGAAATCCATGAGATTACAGTTAATTTCTTTACTAACATTTCCTACATACAAATCAGAGTAAAAAATTGTAAAATGTGCAAGATAAACTTGTGCCTGTTACAATACTGTATTAGTATACAAAAGTTAAATTAATATTTTAAGTTCGCTTTTAACCATTTCATTCAACATATTCTTTCCCAGCTGTGTTGTGAGTAATTTCACAGCTGCTTGATTTTTTATTGACTTTGCCAATTCGTATGCTGTTTGCCCATTTTTATTTACATACTCTGCATCAACTCCGCACTTAAGTAACTGTTTTACTGACTCCAAACCTCTTTCCCTTAATAATATAGCTTCATGTAATGGTGGATTGCCTTCAGAATTCATCACTTTCCAATCACATCCCGCCTCAAGTAAAAGAGGAATCATTTCCTCTTGGTTTATGCGAATGCTCCAACTTAAAAGTGCTTCTAATGACAGAGCGCACACATTTTTTGGTTGATTCAAACATTTATTTAATAATTTCTTCAACTGTGAAGAAGTGTTTGATTTTTGCATCAATTTAACTAAATCAACCTCTTCTAACTTCTCTCTAACCAATGCTTTTTGTTTGGGTTTTTCTGTTACGGGTGGTAAATTTTTAGGAACAGGTGTTGTTATTTGGTCAGGTAATTTCTGACATTTGATTTCATGTTCAGTTGGTGATGATTTGACACCAAACTTTAATAAAAGGGAGAATTCATCAGCTCCTTCTTCCACATTGGTTGAAATTAAATTGCTTAATTTAGCTTTCCCTATTTGTGATCGAAATGTAGAATCGTTGTAAGCTGCAGTCTGTTAATTAAAGAATAGAAATTCAAATCACGTATTAAAAATTAATAATTTATATATCTAACCTTTAAATGACCGGATATGTGTTCCACTTGTTGTCTCCAATAACCTTTTCCAGGACTTGTTGCACTGCATGGTTTGCAGTAACTGTCCATAAAACTTTCAAAGTTTCTCATTTTACCGATACTACGTTGCCATTTTTGACTTAAACATGAAACTGTTTCTGCAGTTTGAATCGATTTTGATTGTGAAATAATCCAAGGTGATGTCATAGTAGATTTTTGATCGATTTTCGGTTGAGCGAGAACTGATTCATCGCTCTTTAAAGTAAGAAATAATTTTTATTTCTTATTAGATATCAATTTAAGTTAAAAATTTACCGTTTTCTTTAATAATCGTGCATTTACATCCAAATTAATTGGTGGTTGCAATGGATAACCACACCCTTGACAAAATGAAGCCATTGATTGATTTTGATTGAAACATTGCGGACATTCCAGAATTAATTCTTCAGTTATAATTAACGTTTTGCCACACCAATCGCAATAACGAGCTTGAGAACAATTAACTCGTCCACATTCCTCACACCTAAAATTAAAAAAAAAAGATATTATAAATTAAAAATCACAAGTTTTTAGAATTTTATTAATAAATAAATACTTGGTGTAATTTCTGGTTGTGTTGATAATGGTAGGAAGTAAAAGTGGACTTGAAGTGGATTGGAAAGGTTTTTTAGGCAAAGTGTTATGGCATAATGTGCATGATTTGCTTCTGGATGAATTTAACGTCGAACAGTCACTGCAAACTTTGCTGTCCTGAGATTCAAGTTAAATTTCTGCATTAAATTTAATTAATAACAAAAATAAAAATATTTTAACGTACAGTAAACTTGTTGTATACAACGCCATTTGTTTCAGTGAATGAATTTTCACAAATTATGCAATACGGGACATCATGTGGTACGTTGCAAAAACATTTTGAGCATTTTGCCATCTTAAAATTGAAAAAAAAAATTGTGATATGGATTTAAAATTCGATAAATGAACGTACCACTTGTAAAGATGGGAGTGTAACAACTAATGACATTTGATTTGTAAGTTGATTACCGCACAAACTGCAATATTGAGCCGTTGGATTTGCATGATTTGAAAACGAACATTTAGAACACCTAAAAAAAGTGAAAAAAAATTATCTTGTAATTTATAAAATAAAAAAAAACTTACTTTAAAGAATCAATCAAATGATTTATATTCTTCCCGACAACTGGTGGTTGATTGAATTCCATTATTTCCTCTTGTTGTGTGTTTATATTTTTAAATTCAGCAGTAATTTGATCAATAAATTGAGATTCCGAATTTTCTGATTCGTCAGAATTTCTACTTGGAGAATTAAAAGCAGAAAATTCATCCAAATCAGATTCATTGCTTGTAATTAAATCCTGTTCATCGACATCCTTATCGATATCTTCCTTTTCATTATAATTCTCATCGATTTGAATCATCGAAGAACTGATGGGTGGTGTGTTAACCTTGTTAGTATTGGCTTTTGTTGTGGGGTCATCGTCCGACTTGACAACTTTTTCAATATAAAATGATTTAGTTACCACAAAACTTTCCCGATTTTTAACCGTATCAATAGCAATAGCCTTTATCACGCATTTCCCTTCTTCGAGATATAATGGATGACAGTACTTCAATGTCTTATTGTCACAACCAAGCCATGGAAAAGGATTTGGCGGTGTACCGTTAATGGTGTAATAAATTTCAACATTCGGTGTTTCGCATCTGATTTCAATTGCGGTTTGTGTATCAACATAGTTGTACAGCTTACCATTTGTTGTTTTTCGAACAGCACTTACCGTTGGTGCAGAAACAGCACCAGCTGTCATTTTTCTTGTTGATTTTGTTGTGATTGCATGCCAAACACGCCGCGCAAATGTACTTTTAAGTTTTGTCGTTTGGTGTTTCCATGGTAACATTTATACTACTTTCGATTTTGATTATTTTTCACGAAGAAATATATTACTATTTTTATTGAAATCAGGTATTTGAAAAAAAATCTCATTTCATAAATTAATTCATTTAATAAGATACATTATAATTTTCAACTTTGTTATGCATAGGTTAATGAACTGTTTCCTTAGGACTAATCATTAGCAATTGAGACTGTTGCCAAGGTGATGATGAATTAATGACCAAACAGAAGTTATACGCGGAAATGTCCATATAGGTATTGATTATAGTGGTCAAAGCAATTTCTTTGTTGTATTTATGAAAGTGCAAATAGTTAATTATACACATTTTTTATTTAGATAATTAAAATGTCATCGTTTCAAATAATACAAAATTTGTATTACTTTTTCAATGAAGTGCTTAAGGATGCAAATACAAGAGAAGATTTAAATGCCGAGGCGACAAATAAAGCATTACAATGGGCTGTGTACTGTGAAAAGGTTGTCAGCTAGTGATTAAGCCAAGAGCTGTACAATAATAGTTAATTATTTTATTTAAAGGTTTATAAAAGCTGTCAAGGAAAAAGACTTGAAAAACAAGTTGACGAAGTGTTAATAAAATTATTTTCTCGTAATGAAACATGGAACGGAGCACCGGTTAATATTAATAGCGTTAAAAATGCTGTCAATCTTTTAAGAAGGGTAGGTCAAAGTGGAATTTAATTATTTAAGGATGATCTAAATAATAATAGAGTTTAATTTTCATTTCAGGCATTACTTCAGAATTCACATCTTTCAGATTCTGCTTTTGATGTAGTTATGAAATCGTATAACGAATCTGATTTGATTCATGTAATGTTTACTTAAATTTGATATGGTATTTGACATTTATTTTCTATTTGAATTTTTCTGATAGGATTGTACAACATTAGCGAAAGAAAAATTGGATAGACAAGTATATAACCATTTATTGGAAGGAATTTTAAGTAGTGAAAGTAAACCTAAAATTTAATAAAAATTTCAAAATTTAAATTGCTAAAATGTAGCATATTTCTAAATGAAAAATAAATCGTTTGTACTTTAAAAAAATACCCTAAATGACTGATAATCTTTAACAATAAAAATAACGTGTAAAGAAAATACTTATTAATTAACTTTTAAATTTTGATAAAGATTTTAATCGCTTTCAATATTTAAAAACAGGAAAATCCTTCAGTAAAATTATTACAGCAATGCATTGATCTATTACAAGAGAAAAATAAATTAGAAACATCAATCAAATAAAACTAAATTATTGTAATAAAAGATAATGCAATAATATCAACAAAGGCTTTTTTAATTGCATTCTACTGTGCTGTAACAATGTTACAAGCTACAAAAATAATTTAGAGAGCTGGAAATGTTTTTTTTCTTTTACATTACACTCAACTTATTTTCATACTTAGTAATTACCACAAGTTTGGTCTATATATTATATCCATATTTAACCTTGATAGCAGATTGTGAAATAACAAAACAAAAGATTGTTTGAATGCCCAGCACTCAATAAAAAAAAATTAAAAAACAAACAACAATTTACGTAAAGCTTCTCGTGATAACTTTTAAAAACAGATAACAATTTTGTAGTCAACAACAACATCGATCTAAACAAATTAGTTATCACGGGAAGAAAATTTTCTAATAGAATACATATTGTTATGTATACTTCTATTACAACATTTAAATTCTCTATTTTGTAAAGAAGAAAGCTGAGCGTATACTTTTTTGAAAAAATAATAATTGAGTTATAACATTGGAATGGAGATTCAAAAAGGCACATTTGAAATAAGATCACACAAGAATACATTTAGTATTTAGACAAAATAATATAAATAAATAAATAGTTTAAATAAAACAGATTATAAAATGTCTAAAAACAAACAAATATCTATATCTATATATATATATATATGTATATATATATATATATGAATGTGTATAAATAAATAAAGATGTAGGAAACGGAATTGCAGCAATAATAAAAAATTAAATTAAATACTTTTTTTTTAATTTATATTTTCACTCACTAATCGTTTATATTTGTCCGATCATCAGAGTCTACGAATACTGTTAAGGTGTAAATAAAAGTTAAAAAATAAAAATTAATAAAATAAACAAACATTTGTAAATAAAAATACTTTTCAAATCTAATCAATCTAAAAAGTGTGTGGAATTGAATAAATTAATTTAAGAGTTAGCAATTACCTAACAAGCACAGCTAAATTTTGCTATACACTGAATTAATTTACATTATTATTATTCAACTTTCTCTAGTTTTTCTATGTCCTTCTCAGCGCATGAACAAGTTGATTCATTTAAACAAGCGCAGGGACTTGCATTAATTTTACCAAAGATACGGTCAGCAGCTTTAAATGGCTGCAAAGCGTACTGATCCTTATCCAAAGCCCTTAGCTTTTTGCTAGACAATTCGTTGGTTTCCATCCATTTAGTTAATTCAGTTGTAGGTAATGGACTCGTTGCTGATTCGCCAAGCACACTCTCTACAAGTTCCACCATTGATGGTCCTACACATGTTTGTTTTGTCAAAGCGATGGCTCGAACAAATCCATCATGAAGAGTTGTGAAACTTTGTTCGGCATACATTGATCGATCGTCCCAGTACAATACCTGGAAAAAAGAAAATTAATGATAATTTACCTTCAAATAAATTAGTTTCAAATTGAAATAATCTCAAGAAAAAACTCGATGCAGTGAAGCCTCAAAACACTGATTTCAATGTTACGACTTTCAAACACTCTTTTAGCTGCACACTAACATATAATCTAAAATATTAACAAACAAGAAAACAACTTACTTTTAGATCGATTTTAAATGGCTGTAAAAATGTTATAGGCTTTCGGTAACGGATAGTAGAGGCGCTCAATACAATACTACCTCTGAGATGACGAACTTCCTTATATAATCCTGTGTGTTTAATTATGAAAATGTTACATAACAAAGACATTATCATTTTATTGCATAATTTACCTGATGTCACCCAAAACCAAATTCGGTTAAAATCCATAGCGCGTAAATAACGGCTATTATTCATGTGTAATAATAAGTCGAGATCGTTAGTGGTACATACACCTGAGCAATGAAAAAAAAATATTATTTTACTAATAATAAAGAAAATTAATGTGAATGATTACCATAAGTTGTGTAAGTGTCAAAGAAGGGAAGCCGGGTTTTTGTGATCCGCAAGTACACCGCGTAAAAAAGGATTCGAAGAAAATAATTCAGTTCAAACATCATGTATAAAAACAAGAGAAATCCTTTGAATGAACAGAAGAAAAAACAAAATATTGCAGATAACATACTGATGAAATTTACGGGAAATAAAGAGAAGAGAAAAATGAGCCTGAATAAGGAATGATGAAACGAAAGCAGTCGACAAACTGTAGCGCCACGTTAAATATGGTATCAATTTAAGAAAACAATTTTACAAAAACGCTTCTATATCGACTGTTTACAGTCGTTCAACCTTGGTTTACTTTACATTACACACGTTGCCCTAAACTTCGAAGCTAAAATTGGAAATTGCTCACTTATCAAAGATTACGTGGTAAATAATTGAGTTAGGTCGCTTTGTTTATGTCTCTGGGAAATAGGTGTTGTTTATCAAAAGAAGAATTAAAAAATGATGAGACAAAATCGAGCAATGGGTTTGATTATATAAAAAATATTTGCTCTGTTTACATGTTCTAATTTTATTTATAATTATTTTTAAACAGGAATAAAGAGATAGCGATTTCATATAACAACAGTGGACTTGCAAAATATAAACAAGTGGAATTTGTAGAAGCAATAGAATTCTACAATTTAGCTATTAAATACTATGCATTACCTTGTGCACACTATAACCGTGGCGTAATTAAATATAGAATGGGTGAGATAAAATTAAACCTCAATGCAAATTAATTGGCACGGGTTCTTAACGATAAAATAGTTTCGTATAAATATATATATTTCTATTTATCTTTGTATTTTCAGGTGAGTTCGCTGCAGCAGCTGATGACTTTAAACAAGCTTTAAACATTGAACCATCTTTTGTTGAGGCTGAATTAGGATTAGAACACATTGAAAAACTAATGCATAATAAAATTATGTAATGATATTTACAAATGTTAAAAATAGAATTATTACTTGGAATGTAAAAATAAATAACCATAATAAAAATTTTTAAGCCAAAAATATTAACTGAAATTAATACTAAACTTTGTTTTTTAATTTTTTTTTTTTTACATGCTTTTTTCATCACAGGTATAATTGAAATTAGTTTAGAAACAATAACAGTGAGTTAAATAAAAGTCTAATAACAGGTTATCGAATGCAGCTGTATTGCGCACATTCAGGACTGGTGAAACTGAGTCCCCCTATACACGACAAATCGCAGTCAATAACAGGCGAATGGATTTTTATCTGTCGCATATGGGTATCACGGCCATTTTGATGGTTCGATAAAACCGCTATTTGCACTAGAAAGGTTCGTATTGGTTTTTCATGACTATCTTTGAGCGGAATAACAATCCAACCCGACGGCTCATTTAAATCGATTACCTCGACTTCTTGAAGATCATTAAAATGACTACCAGTTCGAACAGAAATTCTAGAACAGAACATATAACATTCTATTGTTAATATTCTACTTCAAAATTTATATTGTTAATTTACCGATTCGGTGTGTAGCTTTCATCTGATTTATAGTCGGCATAAATGCAAACGTTTTGAATACTTGTTTTCTTTCGAAATTGAATATTTACAAGATGGGGTTGCGGTCCATCCGACTGCCAATATGTATCGAGACAATCATCACGTAGTTGCTCCACACCAAAGCCTAGAATTGATAGTAATGATAATAAATAGCATTAAATAAATTAATTTGAATTTGAATTTTGATGTTGTTAATTCGAACCTGGTTTGCAACTGGATAGCGACCATACTGCATGCGAGCCTATTTCTCGAATTTTCCCGTCTCTTGCTTCTCTATAAGGATCAATTTCCTCAATTTGCTTAACTGCAGTCATTTAGTAAATACTAATATAAAATTAGCAAGAAGAAACAATAAGTTATATTTATAAAAAAAAAACAGAACAGAAATAGCGGTAGCCAAATGTGCGTGTTTATTCTTCTGTGCCAAAAGCTACAACAACGCCACTCAGTGGCAATTTCAGATGTAGTTAACGACGCCACATAGTGGCAATTTTAAAAATAGTTATCTAAAAATTGCCATTGCAACTCATGAAAGGTATAGGTAGCCCTGGTAGTTTACGACGCGTGACATCAGCGCCCCTTGATCTGGGAATTAAAAAAGAAACCTGAGAATTTATAAACTATAGAGCGCTTTCTTTTGACGGTGACTAAATGGGTTGTTCATTTTTAGAAAATAAAGGCCAATTTATATTTAGCATAAAATCAAGTCCAAATACGCACCTTGAAATCATTTCTACACTTAATGCTCTGTTAAGTGTTTTTAGTCACTTTGCTTGGTGATGCGGTGATAGTCACTACTCCTAACATGAAGTCTGAATACTTAGCATTGGAAAGGATGTTCCCTAAGAAGATTCCCAATTTCCGAACACCGATGAGTCGGAAATTAGTTGGTGGAATGTATATCTATCGAAAACCAACTGTCACTCCATTTCCGTACAAATACGAAAAAGTACAAAATAAGAGGGAAGAATACAGTTTAACATTTGCTGATGAAAATAATCATAAGCAAATTATAGAAAGTGAAGATGAAGTTGAAAATGAAATAGAAGAAAAAGAAAAAGAAAAAGAAAAAGAAGAAGTTGAAGTTATAATCCCTGAACCAATCAGTCAAGTTGAGAAAGAAGTTGATGAACATGATGATTCTATTCTTGTTCAAGAAATTGATATTGAAAAGAAGATTACCATGTCAGGATATTATAAAAGGGGAGTCAGATTTGGAACTTGGTGGTTTAATTATAAGGTTAAAAGAAACATTCTCTTGTGTTTGTAAAGTTTAATTTTATTGATTTTTCAGAATGGATGTGCCTTGGTTGGAAAATTGGACTCGGAAGGGAAATTAAGTGGGCCAAATATTGCTTATATTTACCCTGATAGATGGACTGCTTTAGTTGGTCATTTCGAAGATGGGTTAATGATAAAGGCTAAATTGGCTAGAGTTAACAAAATAAATCGTAACGTGCCAGAATTTTATTTTGTACCATCAAGTGAGACGTACAAAATAAAATATTTTTTTTTACTTTTGCACGTTTATTTTTTATTTTTATTTTATAAAGATGCAGAATATAAATGCGACATTTCAACTCATGACTGTATTTCAAGCGACCCGCTTTTGCCTGATCCATACGAAGATGAAAGGTGTACTTTAATTCAATTACCCTATTGAATTAAGTTTAAAAATAAACGAATAACTTACAGAGTTTGCGTGAAGCGATCGCAAATCACTGGCGCTGGTGAGGGTTTGTTTTCAAAAATGGATTTTGGCCCTAGTGTCATTGTATCGTTTTATAACGGAATCAGACTTGGAAATGACGAAGTAAAATGCTATCATTTTTAGGGAAAAAAGTTGAAGGAATTAATTTATCTTTATAAATATAAAGGTCGATGCTAGAAGTTGGGATGAAAATGGTTATACAATGATCGTGAACGATTGTGAGGTTTTAGATGTTCCCCCCGAATTGGTCGACATTAGTAAATACTGTGCGACATTAGGCCACAAATTAAATCACAGTTTTCAGCCAAATTGCGTTACTGAACTGTAAATTCAGGAATGAAAGATAAGGATAAATTAGAAATTAAATTTCTAACGAAAAGAAACTTATTCTTTCCAGGTTTAATCATCCTAGATTTGGACGAATTGTCGCAGTCCGAACTAATCAGTCAGTGAAAAAAGGGGATGAATTGACTATTAATTATGGATACGGCTTGAAAATGAATAGTGAAGAAATGGATGTTCCAGATTGGTATCGACGACAACTTGAATTGTTCGTGAATTCATAATGTTAAAAATTGAATGATATTAATTTCTATTTATTTATTATTTTAATTTAGTATATTTAGGTATTTATAAGTATAATGCATTTAATTAATGATTTTCAGTGCAGCTATTATGGTATATCCTTTTGAAGTAAAACTTTAAATTTATAAGAAAGGTAGAAATACTATTTGTATATCTTTAACATAATATCCAAGAAATATGTTAAAATTTATTTAACGTAGGATTTCGCTATCAAATATTATAAAATATTTTTAGAATTTATAAAAAAACATGTAAGTTTTTTTTACATTTCATACAGCAGTAATTTTTATCATGTTTTTCTAATTTTGACGTTTCTTCTTGAAATGTGCAGTATGGACTTTCTACTTCTTTATCAACTTTAGAAATAAAATTTGCTTCGTAGCTTGAATGTCTTTTGTGTTCTTATATCAAATCGTAACAGCAACAGCAGCAAGTTCATAAAATTGAAGCTCCTCTATCGAAATTTATCGATATAAAGAATATTTTTGCTAACCAACGGACAAGTTTCGATAATTGAAGATATGTTAATATGATACATGGGCAGTCTCCTTAAGTTATTATTTCAACTCCACAAAATTAAAAAAAAAATCATAACCTTTAAAAAACCTCAATAAATTTGAAATTCAGTTGAGTTCTCGTATGCCTAAATCAGTAAATAATATCCTCAGTTTTACTGCTTGAAAATAAGAAAAATAATAATAATGATAATAGAAATAAGAAAAAGAAAAAAAAATCATGTCAGGGGTGTCAGTATTACTTTAATTATCAATTATACTGCTTACATGTACAATAAGAAATATAAAAAAATAATTTAAAAAGTTTACCAACAAAATTTTACATCAAGGGTGACTATACTAAGAAAAAATGGGCATTTTCAAAACGTCATTTCATTGTTTTCAGAAAATCCAAATTATATACATATTTTAATATTATTAAATAAATAATTGGTTTTCAGTTTTTGAAAAAAAAAGTGTAGAAAACAACGACACCCCTGCCATGAAAATACATACACATTAAATAACTTCTCACCATTCGTTTTCTTTCACAAAAAGGCATGATTTGTAATCAATTATTTACAAAATGATTGCTGAAGAAATTCAGCCCAATGGATTTTTTTTGTTAGTTTGTTTGGTTGTTTTTTTCACTGTACATTTTTATCAACTGTACAACAGGGAAACATAAGTAAAATGAAAACCTATTTCTTAGAATTTCAATCTACATCGAAAAGAATTCAAACTCAGAAAATCTTCTTTTCCAAATAGATAAATCGCATTTCACCTGCAATGTCCAATCTGAATTAAAAATAGCTTACGAAGTAAGAATAAAATATCGCAAAACTTATAAAACACGAACACAACATTCAACACGTGACAACAAAATTAAACATGAAAAATATACCCTACAAAAACAAAACAACAAATAAAAAATTATAATCAATTCATCATCTCAAATCCCTAGCAAATATAAATGTTGAAAGAAATTCAATTGAAAAATTAAAAACAGAAAAAGACGAGTATGAGGAAAAAAAAGTGCACACACTTTTTCCATTTTATTTAAAAAATAAATCAGCAAAAATTATCATGTGCGCATTTTAAGATTTTTCTTTTTCTCATAGACACTGAATAAATTTTTTTGTTTCCATTTTTCAGCTTACCGGTTACTTCCAGCGTTTTTTTTATATATCTAGACAGAACAACGGAAAAACGAAAAAACAGTTAAAATTTAAATTAAAAAAAAATAAAATAAATTTAGCTACCAACCATTTCTAGCCTTTCAACAGCTACATCATAAAGGGGGAAAGGGAGTGGGGGAAAGGGAATTTAGAATAAAAGAATCTCTTCTATTATCACTGATGATGCACCATTATCCTAAAGTGTCAAATATTTTTTATCAGCTAACTATACAAATGATCATTACTATCATTATTATTATTGTTATTATTATTAATTATTCTTATTATTCATAGCAGATACAGGTATACATACTGATTCTAGAAAATTTCTTATTTCCATTTTTGTACACATCAACAAATCTCCTTCTTTTGAGATAAAAAGAGTTCATTTGGAGAGGGGGAGCATTTTTTTTCTATTTTTCTTTCATTTTTGTTATTTTTTTTGTTTTTTTTTTCATTTTTTTTTAATTATTTTTTTTTTGCTTTTTTTTCAATGGGTTTTCTTTTTAAAGGGAAATTGGGAAGAAGAATTTGAAGAAGAAGAAAAAAAGCAATTTTTGCCAAAAATACAAAATAAAATTATTAAGAAAACATATTTGCTCTTTGTTCTCATCAAAACCACAGACAAAATACAATATAAAGGAGAAATCTCATCAAGTTCTGCGTTGGATTGCCACTTTAAGAGTTTTGCTTCTCTCGTTTTTTGTGTTATTTATTCTTATTCTTATTATCATTATTATTGTAATAATAATAATAATAATCGTTTTGTTTTTTAGTTATTATTATTATCTACTACGTCGGCATGTTCATCACGTGGTCACTCACTAAATGTATCAATATAAGATAAATCCTGTTCTGATTCGTCTCGCGACAAACCTAGTTCTTGATTGGCCGGACTTTGAAGCGACGCACCGCCATGAGGCGTTCCGGCCATATTTGGAAGCATCAGCTCATTGTTCGAGCCGAGCTGATTCTGGTCGGGATTGACCAACATTGTCTGACTCGGATGGGGAGAATGCGTTTGAGCAGGATGATGAGGGGACCGTGCCGGTTGTTGATTCCGCGGCGACGGAATCGGTTGACCCTGCGAAGTAGGTTGATTGCGAGGCGACAGGATTGGTTGAGGAGACCGCACCGTCTGAGGAAGAGACGAATTAGCACCCGGTGGAGGCGACCTCACTTGTTGCATCAGTTGCTGTGGGGAAGGAGATAAAACTGGAGGAGGAGCTTGCGGATGACCCATCATTCCCTGTTGCTGCGGACTCATTGGCGGATGATTGGGCGATGCCATTTGTTGTTTGAGCTGCTGCTGCTGTTGTTGTTGCAGCTGCATCTGCTGCTGCTGCTGTTGAAATTGTTGAAACTGGGCAATATTTCCCGCACTTGCATCACTCTGAAAGTTTTGATGTGGAGAGAAATGCGGTTGCCGCGGCCGTTGTCCGTACAGCGGTGCCTGAGGTTGTTGAAATTGTCCTGTTTGTTGAGTTTGTTGTTGAGGAACATGCTGCTGTTGCTGCTGTTGTTGTACCTGCTGCTGTTGCAACTGTTGTTGTTGCTGCTGATGCTGCTGTCTCATAGTCAGGTATTGATGTTGCTTAAACCACTGTTGCTGCTGTTGCGAACTCATTTGCGGCTGCCCAGGTTTTAGTCCACCAATCCCTTGCTGCAACGTTCCCGTCGCCATTTGCATACTATTGGGTAAACTCGCCTGAATGCCCCCTTGCAAAGTCTGACTTATACCCCCTTGCATCCCTAACGGTAACCCAGCTTGCATGTTACTCGCGAGTGGACCCTGATTACCCTGCAGTCCTGCTTGTAACCCCCCAGGCAACGATTGTTGTTGCAGCATCGGTTGCTGCTGCTGCTGCTGCTGCTGCTGTTGCTGTTGCTGGTGAACCGATCGCTGTTTCAAAAACGCCGCCATTAATTGAGGATTTGATTTTAAAATGCTCAACACCTGCTGCTGTTGTGCAGGTGATGTAGGCGACTTGAGCGTCTGTAATAGTTGTTGCAACGCGTGCGGCACTTGACCAGGACGCTGCAATCCCGGTTGTGTGGGAGGACCCATTCCTGGATTTGGCTGATTCAGAGCACCCATCATGGGACCCGGCACGGGAGACCGAAGTAACTGCTGCTGCTGTTGTTGCTGCTGCTGTTGCTGTTGTTGTTGTTGCTGCTGCTGTTGTTGCTGCTGCTGCTGCTGTTGTTGTTGTTGTTGTTGCTGCGGCGGCTGCGGGACTGGAACTTGCTGCTGTTGTTGCTGTTGCATGGGTGTTTGTAATGGATATCGGTTGTCCCATTGACCCATCTGAGGCAACATTCGTCCTCCCGATTGCATTTGATTCATGGGCTTCTGTAAAGACGGATGCCGCGGTGGTGGTTGCATCACGCCCGGTGCCCCATTGTTCACGGTCGGGTTGCCCTTGCCAAAACCCACTGCACCCATGTGAGGGGCCTGCTGACGAGCTGCTGCAGCTTGTACGTGTTGTACAGCTTGTAAAGCGCCAGCCGGTGGTCCTGCCATTGATGGTTTCATGCCTATGCCTTGTTGCGGGCTCTGTAACGCTGAATGCTGAGTTGGAGACTGCTGGCTCGGTTGTGTTGCGGCAATTGGTTGTGCTGGAACTTGCCGGCTCATCGTCGTCATGCTGGCGACACGACGTTTCAACATTTGCGCTTGTTGTAATCTTGCTTGCAACTGTTGTTGGCGGAGCTTGTGTTTGATGTTCAAGCAGAAAGGCACAGGACATTTGGTTTCCTAAAAGAAATTCAAACAAAATTAATTGGATTCATTATTGTATATTTTAATTGATTATATGCAAATAGAAAGAAAAATTTCTGTCACAATCATCCGTTAGCCATGAACAATATTCTATTCATAACAAAATAAAATGCGAGATCAAATGAATGTCTTTTAATTTGCCGACGTGTACAACAATTAATGCATTTTTGGCATACAATGTCGTCAAATAGTCGGAACATAATAGTAATAAAATCAATGTACACTCACTTGGCAGTGTTTCGCATGATAACAGCAGAGCGCAATGAGTTGTTTGCAGATAGGGCATCCTCCATTCGTCTTTCGTTTGCAGCTCTTGGTGTGCCCTACAACGCGCTTCATCTTCTGACAACTCGGCAGTCGACAATTGGCATCGCGACATTGGCACGCATGTACCAACGACTGAATACAACGCTGAATAGACAAGCGACGCGATTCCTGAGGATTGGCTTGCTTTTGGTCGTTTGATGAAGAGCCGTCGTCTAAATCGAAGCCCAATCTATCCATTTTATGTGGATGACCACCTTTTTCGTAACAGGTGACACAAAGATCAAAGTCCTAAAATTAAGAAATAATTAAAGTACATGAAATAAATAAAATCAAATAAATAAATAAATAAACCATACATCGCAAACTGTGCAATGGTAACGAGTTTCCACATGAGTCTTGCAATTGTTGCACGTGTAAACAAACCGATCTTGACCTTGGTTATGTAACTCGTATAACATTGCCATGGTGGAGAACTTAGTTCGTCGCAGTGATGAAAATTCATAATGCTTGTCCCTTGCCAGAGTTAGGAAAGCATCACGGCCATCCATGAGATCGCACGCTATCTGCGGGTCAGGATCTTGGATCGAGGGCAGATTCGCTGCTGTTTGAACAGAGTGTAACCGAATTACAAAAAAGACCTAGAAAGTAAGAGCAAATAAAATTAATATAAATACAATAATTCCTTCAATTCAAATCATACCTCTTTGTGTTTTTCCATTGTAGAATAGATTTTATCAGACAGATCATTACCCCCAGTCAATGTATTTGATTTTTTATTATTCTTCCGTTGATTACTTTTATTCTTATTCGATTTTTTGGCTTTTTTCTGCCCTTTCTTTTTTCCTTGCAACACCTAAATGTGATCAATAAATATCTTAATAACCCATACAACAGAGCAATCGCACAAAATACTTTACATTTACATTAACATCCGGCCCTTCGTCTCCTTCTGTGCTGCCGCCGGCAGCTCCTGCAGCAGCGGCGGCGGCGGCGGCTGCTGCAGCCGCATTCGCTTCGGCTAACTTTCTTTTCTCCTCTTCCTCCTGGTCCAATTCTTTAATACTTTCTTCGAGAACGTTTGGCCAAAAATCACCTTCAAAGTAAGGTAATTCGGCTGGGCTGCTAACATTATCCTCCAGCGCTTGTTTCAATATATCCTAAAAAAATTAAGCGTTAAAAAATGTTATTTTATTTCATCAAAAGCAAAACAAAAATTGATTTACAAACCTTGTAATCCAACACTATCCTCTCTACAATTCCTGAATCTAACATTTTTCTGTACCAATCCTGTAGTCGTTTTGGTTTTGGAATTTTCTGTTCTGGTGGATGGCAGTGAAAAATGTAATCGTCTCCTTCACTTGGAGGACATGCCCAGATGTGTGCCATATTATACCTAATTACATCCAGAATTCATTTAATAAATTAAATCATCGCAATCTAATGCCGTACTTACCCTAATTGCTTTACATAATCCAAATATCCTAACAAAATCTCATGATAGACTGCAGTACGATATTGCTTTGGACGAAAAAAGTGTACTGAGTCTAAATAGGCAATATAAACCCGCCTACACAATAACGAGAGAAATTAATTAGCTTGTTAAAGTATAAAAAAAAAATAAAATAAAATAAATACCTAGTATTCGGTTGAGGGCAATCAGATCCATATTCTTGCACATGCATACCGAAAAAGCATACATCGGTTCCATCAATATCTTCAAAAGCAAACAATGCTTTGGCCCGATATGGAAATTGGTATGGAAGTTCTCCATTCTCAACGAACCTTAAATTAACATCAAAAATTAATGTCAACCATTAGAAAAACAAAAAATAAAACCGTTAAAAAATATGGCGATTGCTTGTTTATTTACCTGTGTTTCATACCCGGTTTAACCTCCACAATTTTATCAGAACTAGAAACAACTCGAATTGTAATTTCACCAGCACCGGTATTTTTCTTTTTCAAGTAACCGTTCACCCGACTCTCGATGAATGTACCGAGTTTTGAAATTGGTAGCCCTGCAAATCATCCAATATCGGTTAAATTTCGATAAATCATGCCATGTTTACAATTAAATAAAATATTACTTTTAGCTGTAAATTTATTATCCTTTCTTTTCTGTCCTTTGGCTTTAAAACAGTTGTCACAAACAAATCTAAATAAATAAATTAAAAAATAAAAATTTATTTTAGTGATTGCTATTGAAAAATCAAAAATCAAAACATACCCAGTAGGCCATATATTATCCATATGAAGTACACAAATCTGATGTAACTTGCGTCCACAGTCGATGCATTCTATAAACCTGTAAATTTAAATGAACAATTAATAAAAAGATATATTTTTCTTTAATAGGTTTAAACTTACGGTTCAAGATCCAAGGCATCATTCTTCATTTCAACAAATTGCTCCTTCTTGATAGTCCTAAGATTCAAACAAAAATTTTTATATCCAAAAAAAAATAAAATAAATAGATTATTTTCTCATTTCTAACTAAAAGTATACTTACGTCTGCGGCTGTGATGGGTCATCTCCTAACGTAACCGAGTCTCCTGGGATATCAGCAAAACACTTCTGACAATAGGTGTATCTGTCAGAGAGAAGGCCATAGTGCCGTAAGCTATTTCGTCAAGATTGGGCACACGTGCGGTCGGGATTTTCATCATTCGATGTAAAAATAAAAAAAAACAAGGGGACCACGCACAAGAGAGTGTATAGGGAAGAAAAAAGTGAATGCAAGACAAGGCAAGAGATAAAAATAAAAGTTAAGAAAATTAAAATAAAAATATTGCACGCATCACACGTAAAAGGCAGAAAAGAGAGAAAAGCACACACACACAGACACACAAAAGCATTTCATTAGAAAACATTTTAAACATTGCCATTTGATTAATAAACAACAGAAAATTAATTTGTCATGTGCGAAATGCAAGCAAGGCATGCAATATTAAATAACGCACAAAATTATAATAATAAAATCCCCACAACACTTGCAATTCAAACTGTGCACAATGACTCAAAATTTGAACCTCCAGAAATGATCATCACCTCCAAATTCATTAAAAATTAGGTTAAAAAATTTCTGAACGTACAAATACATGTATTCAAAATCATTTTTCATACAAATGTGTACAAACCTGTTCTGATAACTCCAATATTTGGCGTCTCTTGAAATCGTGCATAACTGTTTCCCATAGCAGCATAAAACCTGAGGATTGAACACATATTTCCGTCCGCAGCAATAACCTAACGATTGCATAACTGGATCTATCTCTTGTTCGAATACTTCAGCAAGCTAAAACCAACAAATTTTAATTTTTTTTTATAAACATAAACAAAGAAAATTTTTTCCTTTTTTACCTTTGTACAATAACGATATACACGAGACGTTTTTCGGTTATATAACCACGCGTTGTCAAACATAAGCCACACGTCCTCGACGTACTGCCAAGGGTCCTGATATTGTCCTGTGTCTAGCTTGCGTTTGATAGTGGATAAGTCCATAGGTTTCTTGATAATATCAAAGTAATCCTTTTGTTTCAAATAAAAGAAAAAAAATTAATTAAAACGTTTTACTTTAGTGAAAATAGAGAGTGAACACAAGCACGCAATTTCTTAGAATTTAGTATCACAATACTTTCAAATCACGTCACAATCAAGCAAAACATGAAAATCAAAATGCAATCTTTTTTCTATGTGCATCACTTTTCTTTATTTTCCCAGAAGAACCAGGCGAGGTAATGAAATTGAAATTTACTTTCCTCGCTCATGCTGCAGTTCTTTTCAAATTAAAGGGGCCAAAAAGTTACATTACCTCGCCGTATTTCTTCTGAGCAAAGCCCTAAAAATCAAAATTTTAAAATGCTCAATGAAATTTAACTGTTATCAATATTTAAAAAAAATTTCAAGCGAAATGATTCAAGTAATCACAGGTGACAACACAAGTTCACAAAAACAAGGATTAAATTATTATTATTACAGTTATTAACTTATATTTTAAAAGAAACAAAAAGTAAACATCAAAAATTTTTTATACATTAAAAATAATAGTCTTACAGGTATCTGAAGAGCAAGAGGATCGACTGGCTGTCGGAATGGCAAAGATTCAGGATCTTGACGATACAATTTCTCCAATGTTGGCATTAAAGCTTGTCTTAATTCATCTGGTTTAAACACTGATAAATAAATAAAAAATAAATTTATTCAATTAATCAAAAAATTAAATAAGTATAAACTAATTTTACCTTTTTTCGGCCCCTTAGGTTTAACAGACTGTTGAGGAACATCAGTAGGTGCTGTTTTCATGTCAACAGAAGATGGAAGTACATCTCCCGTGCTTGTAGTTGACATAGGAGTGGAAGGATCATCTTTCGACACTGGTTCTTCTATCATAATAAATATTATTATTATATAAATATTTTAAATTTAAGTATTAGATGTAAACAAACCTTTCACAGCCGGAGTCGAAACTGATGTGGAAACCGGTGTTTGTAAATCAGGCGGCTCTTGTTTAATTTCTACTTTAATTTCCGTTTTTATGTCTGGTTTGACATCATTCATTTGACTATTTGGTGTTGGCGTCCGCGTTGGATTTGGTGTCTGTGCGCTCACAATTTGTTGAGATTGTGACATCGATGTTGGTGTTGGCGCTTGAGGCGTTGCTTGCGACTGCACCGAATGCGGTTGTGACACGGAAAGTGTTTGGGGTTTTATATCTTGGCTATTCACATCCATCAAAGTCGGTTGTGCAGACGGTGGTCGCTGTGCCTGTTGAGGTGTTCCAACCGATGGTGGATGTTGTAGTACAGGAGTCTGTTGCATTTGCTGAGACTGGGCTAATGCATTTTGTTGTTGGTTCGCTGCTGCGAGCTGCTGCGTATTCGATTGACCCATCTGTTGGGATGCACCAGACTGTTGTTGATTCAGCTGCGATTGTGACACCTGAGTTTGGGCACCCAGTGATGGCATTTGTTGGGATGGAAGTAGCTGACCCTATTTAATAAAAATAATATTTCAAATATTCAAATCTAAATTATACTAAAAATTATAATAAAATACCTGATTAGCATGTGGATCTGACGGCCGAATCGAACTAACCTGCGTTGATCCTTGAGAAAACTGAGCTAACTGTATACAAAAAAAGTAAATAATTAAACATTTCAATCAAACATTAAATCAAATATTATCATTTACCTGAATTTGTCGGTTCTTTACATCTTGGAACTGTTGAGATTGTGTAATGTTAGGATTAAATTGACTGCCAATGCTGCTTGGAGACGGCGAAGGCATCATCTGCAACAGCAACATTAATTTATTTGTTTAGAAAAAAAAAGACAAAAGAGAATAATTAAAACATACCATTTGAAAAGTCGAATTTAATCCCTGTTGGCTATTGATACCTACGTTGCCGAAAGGAACGCCAAGGTTAGGCAGCGAGCCCTGTGGTGTTGGTGGGCCGTGAGTCGAGTTGAGAGGCGACTGCGCTGCTCCAGGAACAATCTGGTTTGGTGGAGGCACTGAAAATACGTCCCGACCTGTCGCCATACGTGGCTGAGCAGTGACACTTGGCATTGGGCTTTGCCCTGTCGGGCCACCTGGTAAATCTAATAAGGATAACAATTTAACGACTGAAAATTTAAAAGATTAAAACATTGTAGAAAATGAAATTGATATTTTAATTTGTTCATGAATTATGAGACTTACTTGGCGTTGCAGATCGCGGGGTATTTAACGATTGGCTATTATTGCACACACTGCCTGGTCCGCCTTGTTGTTGTTCTTTACGTTTTTGTCGCTTTTCTTCCAATTCTTTTTGAATTTTGTAGATCTTTTCCGCAAGCAAATGATAATACTCAGACCTACAATTCGCCATTTCGTACATATCCAATTCGACTTTTCGCGCGTAAGCGACTAGATTATGCATTCGTTTATCTAACAGTGCAGCTGGATCCGGAGTTGGGAATATTGCCTGAACCCTAAAAACAAAATTTTCGAGTCTTATGATCATTATTATTCATCATTATCACGATGATTTGAAATAAAATTACTAACAGCTTATGAACAAGATGATTTCTGAGATCTGGAGTGACATGTTGGTGCCAATCTTTCGTGCCCGTCGCTTGTTGAGACAACTGAGCGATAGACACACCGGAAGATTGCTGATTGGCGACAGCGGGAATTCCTCGGTTCACCTGACTTCCTTGGCCCCCTTCGATTGCATTAACATAGGATGGTTGAGTCCTTGTTTGTAACTGTCCAGGAGGTTGTGGACTGTTAACTAGGCCTTGGTTAGGGCTTGACTGACGTTGAAGTTGAATTTCATTCGCTGCAAATTAAGTGGAATTTTCATGAGTAAAACGACATAAACAAGAGGAAGAATAAAAATGAAAAATGAATAAAATGAAAAAGGAAATAAAATAAATAAATTCAAAACATTTACATGGAGGACCAGGCATAGGCCTCATGTGTATGTGTTGATTTATGTTATTGCTAATGAATGGAAGTCCTAACGCATCGTAGGCCCTCTTCATGTCAATTTGTGCAGGACCAGCCTGATTGGTCGGTGCCTGATGAGTTGCAGCTGAAAATATGTGTTAGTAATATTATTTTGATTGGTTAAATAACCAAAATAATATTACATTTCAAATGATTCAACATACCAGCCTGTTGGTTCCTTTTTTCGCTAGCTTGCTTTAACGGTAGACACACAGGACAATCGACGCGAACACAGTTTTTCCAATGAGAAATGATTTGCCTAGAAGAAGCACAATGTGGAACTGGACATGTTTTGCCTGCCTGGCAGGTGGTCATGTGATTGAGAACATTCTTCATCGTCCGACAGTGTGGCAGGGAACAAGTTCGTACTTCGCCATTCGGTTGAGACTCTCGACGCTGACATTTGTGAGCGTGCAAGAGCAGAACTAGCTGTTGCTGAATAAGTTTCCGCTTTTCAGGATCAGCCGTAGGAGTACTTCCGGCAACTGGTGCTGCCGGCGTTGCTGGAGGTAAACCCGCTTGTGATGTCGATTGCGGAGTTGCCGACTATATAAATATATATATAAATATTATATAATGATGTAATGCAACACACACACAATTGATATTAACATTTAATTGAATTGAATTGAATTAATATTTACCGTAGTTATTGTCGTATCAACAGCTGTTGGAAACCTCGCTGGCATTCCCATGGCATTAACTGGTGGTCTTTGCACCGAACCGGAGGATTGCATGGTAGCCGTCGAAGTTGCCATTGACAGCCCAACTGTTGAGGGTGAGTTAAAATTGTGATACGGACTTCCCGCATTTACGGTCTGCTGTAACTGACTTAGATTAGTTGTAGCAGGACCCTGAAAGATATGAAACGTATATATAGGATGCAATTGGTAATTGGAAGTGCACGTGATTGGTCATTTTACTTACCTGCATTCTTAGTCCAGGTTGAGCAGAATTCATTTGGTGTGGCGAACTGGACTGCGTCGACATTGCACCAGCTAGCAAATTTCCATTAGCAGTAATAGCTACATTGGTTGGCACACCTGAACGAGCCATGGCAGCGGCTGCAGCAGCAGCAGCGGCAGCGCTACCAGCTCCACTCATACCCAGATGAGGTCCATTCATTAACTGACTGGGTATTTGTCCAGGTTGGCCAGAATGTACAGAATTTGCTTGAGTCATTTGTTGCATGCTATTGGTAGAATTCGTACTACCAACTAGACTCGGCTTGCTGGCAATTGGTAAGCCTATATTTGCCGATGATAAGGTCCCAGAAACGTTGGGACTACTCGGTAAATTGCTTATAGTGTTCGTTAAACTACTAGGTAAATTCCCACTTATAATGCTGTTCATCGTTTCACTGGAAATACTATGAGACGATGTGGCCCCTTTCACTGTCACATTCGGCGGTGATTGTAAGTTACTATTGTGAGGGCTTTTCACATTGTTCATATTGGCATAACTAACATTCGGACTTTGTGTCGCACTACTAGTCTGTCCGTGATTCGGTTGAGGACTGGCCGTCGTAGTATTTAACATATTATGAGTTTGTTGTTTATTTTGCAGCAATTGTGGCAATTGAGACTGTCTTTGCTGTTGTTGCGATGCACCGCCGTTGTCAGACTGTGAACTCGAGTCCACAGCGCCGTTTTGCATGTTCGAACCGACCGAAACTGTGCTGGCACTACCAAGCTGTGATGATCTTGGTGGATCGCTGCCATGGGGTATTAATTCGTCTGGTAATTCAGCTAAAGATTCGATATCCCAAGGAAAATTTCCAAATAAATCTAGAAAAAATTCATCATATACAGATAATCAAACCATTCACCAAATATATTGTATATTTATTAAATTAAAATCAACGAATAACGCAATTTGAAAAAATAAGGGAATCATTTCCACGATTTTGACACATTTTTTCTCATGTAAACATTACAACACTGAACAAGGTTAAGCAGAGAATTTAAGCACGATGCGTTAAAAAATGAAAACAAATTTCTTTTATTTGCTACTTTCAAACGGGTAGAAAATAGAAAAACCAAATCATCTTTACGATATGTTAAAAAATAGCAAGTAAATAATGTTTTCATTAGACGATAGTTAAGCCTAATCAAGTAGGCCTATATGTTCCGAAATGGTCGGTCGGGAGATGGGGCTCATGACACGAAACTGAGATTCTGGCAATAAACATGATGGGTGCGGGGTGACTTTACACTTGAATTTAGCCCGTTTTTAAGGGTTTCAATGAGATCGGAGGTTGCAATTTATCTAGTACAAAGCAAATCTTACCTGCATTATCATTCGGCGTAACACTAGGCGACGCGAGCTTGGCCCGTTTACTCGGGGGCCCGTCCACCAGGTTGTCGGCCATGTTGGGAGAGTGAGGCCCCTTACCAGGGTTGAGTCCTCACGACGACGAACCGTAACTTGTTGATCACAAATGACAACAAATTTACCGCATAATCTGAATATACTCGAGTTGAAAGCTTGATTTCATAGTCAAGGCACATACTGAATCGTCGATGGCCTAAGCTACGGCATTTTCGGGAGCGTCACAACACCATCCAAAACACACACCGTAATTTGAAAGCACAAAACAATATTCCCCGAACCATTAACCTGACGTGGTTGGCTTCTGGTTCGTCCGATACTTCTAAACCACGCTAAATCTCTTCAGGTGGCTAATTTCTATAAGTCAGTATCGAATGTGCCTTCTAAAAGTCTGATTCGACCTAAAATCCCACGTAGAAAGATTGAAAATTTCGGAGTCGAATTCAGCCAAAATGGCGGCTGTTGATGAAAAGTTTTTCTACACTCGGCAGAGAAGACTGCCGACGGCCGCCGTTCTCAGCGGACAGCGCCTCGGTCATTGGTCTGAAGAAACCACGTGACTCTCATGTTATCATGCCATTGGTCGCCTCATCACTCCACCACTGTCAATGCTATTACAGAATTTTCTCCGGAAAACCAGATTCGTGGCGTCTGAATGATGGGAACGATTAAATACCCAACGAACACTCCGATTTGAAAACAAAATATTTCCACGCAATTTCTAGCAATTCTGCCTAATCATAAATACATGAATAAGGCTAAACCTATCCAAATCGTGTAGTAAACGAAGATTTAAGCAGAGGAAAACCTAGTTTAGGCCTAACATTAGTATAACAGTCAAACTCAACACATCTGATCACCATCCTCATCCCACGAGAGAAAAAAAAAACAATGGAGAATAAAGACAAGCATAACTGTTAGTAATTCTAAAGTTTTAACTTAAATTTAAAGAAATATATTAAAATGAAATTGAAATTTTCTAACATGTAAGTCCAAAGTCAAGGGTCAAACACCTTAAAAATTCATTCACAAAGCTAGCAAAAAGACAAATAAACATTGTTTTATGCCAATTGTGGTCTATAATTCAAACTATTTACAATAAAATGTGACAATTTACACAAGAAAAACTGTTTCATTTGAAAATTTGACGATTGAAAAATGCCAAAAATTGAAATGCAACGAGAGCACAAAAGTACCCTTGAATACAATAAAATTACAAATAACACTCATTTAATACAATATTTAGAAGAAATCTCTTTTCTATTATATAATATAGAAAGACAATATCAAAATAAATAATATCTAAAATGATTTATTAGCATGTACCAGACATCATATAAAACACTCTTCCAATTTGTTTATCTAACATTGATAATTTCATTAAAATTTTATTTGTTTTATTACTCTTTTACAAATACCATAACAAGAATTTCTTATAGTACACTGATCGAAACAATCATTATGCAAATGTATAATTAACAAGTACATTAATACTATAAAACAGTAACATCAATTCACAATAAATTACTGGTATCGATTAAGGCTCCTTTTTATGCACAAAATACCAATATTTTCATACCAAAAAATAAAAAAATAAATACAAATAAAAAGACTAGGCCTACAGAACATTAAAGCTAAATTAATAAATAAAATATAAACAAATTCGAATCACATAGGCACACATTTAACATTTCAATTTTTAAGTACTTCAAGCTCATACGTTATTAAAACAGACATTGCTATGATCACAGTTTGATGTGAAAAGGCAGTGTGCATTTACCACATTTCTTAATATAATTTGCCTTGCAAAAAACAGTGTAAAGCATCATTTCCGAATATATATAATATATGTTTATATTAATAATAAATAGATAGGAATGTGTCACATGAAAATTAATATTAATAATAATAAAAATTATAACAAAAATAAATATAATCATTAATAAAATGATTCGCACAATTAAATAATTCAATGATTAACTGCAGCTGGTGAGACGACAACGTTGCCATCTAAACCTCGTGGGCTACGATAATCAACGTCTTCTTTCTTCCTGACCAGCAGGTAAACGTCCATATTATCTTTTCCTTTAACATAAATGGTACCGCGATGTTCGAATTCAAAAACTTCTTGCAAAATTTCTACACATTTTTTAGGCACCTGAATCCTACCTGGAACTCCGGTCGAATCCATTCGACTTGCTATATTAACATCATCGCTCCAAATATCGTAATATAATTTCGTTGTACCAATAACACCTGCTGTAACATCTCCAAAATTAAAGCCAATTCGTATGATAAAACTAAATCCTAAGAGATCGGCATTGAAAGCATCAATTACTCGTTCAAGTGCGAGTGCGAAATCCATTAACTCAAATAAATGTTGATAAGGATGAACATTTTGTTGTCGGATTTTCGGATTCAAACCGGATGCAGCCATGAAAGTAGTTCCAATCGTTTTAATCTTTTCCACATTTTTAAACTCAGGTCGGTGTAAAAGTTCATCAAAATCTCCAATTACTTCATTAAGTACACGAAGACATTCGCACCCACCCCGGTACGATTCGTCATACATCTCGTTAAAATTAATTATACTAGCAAACAACACGCCAACATTTTCGTGATTCTCCGAATACTTCGATGTGGTTTTAATATGTTCGGCAACATGACGTGGGATGATATTATGTAATAACCAATCTGCTTGGTCTTTTTCTAATTGTATCGTTTGCTGATCACGTTCAGCGAGTAAATTGCCATGGAAACTGATACGATAACTGATCTCATATTCTCGATTTATGTACCAAACGAGTAGTAATAAGAGTAATACTGCCATTGTTGCTTCGCCATGTTCTCCTACTACATCTTTATTATCTTTGTCGCCTTTCATGTGTTCAGTTACATTTTCAGTACTGTTCCACCAATTGATATCATCATACAAAGCACCAGTCGAATTATGAATATTTATCAAATCTTCTACGTCGTAACACACATCAACGCATAGTAATAGCAACAACACCCCGCCGGACAAAGTGGCTAAACCGGACTTCATCCAGCAGTTTAGTTGAGTGAAGTTACAAAAATGAATAACTGCTACGAAAAATATACAACAAAAAAATGCACTGTCGGTGCTGCTTAGCCATAAATTGCACGTGGAACTCGTAGTTACTGACACAACGGGTAAAGTAATCAGTACAGCTCCACATATATGCCACGGATACCATAAAGTGAAGGTATCGTAGAGTTTTTGAAGACATGTCGATGCGAATCGGGATAATAATAAACGTCTGATACACAACGCAACAACAAACAAGAGCCACGAGGTGGCTAAACAGCAGAAAACGATCGAAACAGTATTTGTATCGAAAAGTAAAAAACAGGAAAACGTTACGATCACGTAAATAACAGCAGCGATTAAAATGTCAAAGTATGTGTTAAATGTTGGCGAAGACAGCGTTAACGGTGCGGTGAAATTTTCGCTTTCTTCTTGTCTATGAGCTCGTTGTCTATATTCGAGTTCAATTTCAGAGTCAACAAAAAACAGAGTAAATGGATTGACTGGTGGTCTCATAAAATAATCGGCATGTGTTGAATTACGTTGAATGCATTTTATCATTTGTATATCGGACTGTTTTCGTAATAAATGGAAGCGTGTCAGACTTTCATTGAGAGGAATGTTAAGATCAAAATAATTTTCTGATGAAGCTGAAGGATGATGTAAAAGTTTTCTATTCTTATTTTCTTGTGATAAAATTCCATCATCAACAACTGAATATTGACTTGAAGCGTAGAAATCATCATCTTGACCATTAATCAGTAGTAGATCAGTTGTTGCTAAACCGCCATTTTCCATTAACTAAAATAGAAAAACAAAATTAGTATATTTAAATAAAATAAATAGCATTTTCAAACTTATTGATTTTTCAAATTTCACTCAACATCTGTGAGCCCGATAGCTAGCGCCACCTACATTTCGAGTTCAGTGTACGGTGGCACCCTCTATCGCTACTCACTTGCGCTTGAATACTGCTCCTCCTGCTTCGAATTCCCGAATCTTTTCTGCTATTTAAAGTACTCCAACTTTGAGTTAAACTGTTTTTCTTGGGCATTTGCCCTTCTATAACTGTTGATGCTGTTTCATTTTCCTCATTAACAATTATTGGTGGTGGTGGTGGTGTTTCATCTTCCAAATTCCTTTCACCCTAAAACAAATATAAAATAAAAAGATTAATTGATTCTATTTCATTAAATTAAACTAATAAGTAATTTGTTAAATCAATAGATCAGTTACGTTGAATAGCATAAATAATAAATATGTAAGAGAAAGTGAACACAAAACCAATATTATTTAAGGACCGTTTCTGTTTCAATTATTCAGCAGACTCTGAAAAGCAAACAATTCATCATTCTACTCACATTGCCATCATTTTAATCCTACAGAACTTTTATTATCAACAAACTCAACTTTATTGATTTAACCATTACACAAACTATTGTTTCTCACTTGTTGTTCAGGTGTTGTATCCACACCCAAAGAATCTTGATGAGTCCATGATGGGCACGAGTCAGCTGTTGCCAAGCCATCCAATACATTTTTCGCTCCGATTATGAAATATGTCTTCATATCTAGAAGAATAATAAAGAAAATAATAATATAATAACATGTTTTAACATTACAACTGCAATTTAAAGAGAGAAAAATACATTAAGTATTGTGAAACTCTTCCATTAGACAAATGTTTTTAACTTTACAAACGTCATCTAATTATTATATAACAACATCGTGTTATGGCATTTCATGCATGACTGAGATTCCGACAGTCAGTTCGTGCTGAAGTTGCGGTAATTTCGATCTACATCTGTTAACGAACAAACTGCGGGCGCGAGTACGAACTGCAGCACTATTCTGCCCTCTAGGGAGAAACACGCTAACTAATAGCTTTAAAAGTACATCAAATAATAGCGTAGTTAAATTCGAGTAACTCATACTTAGAAATTCTACATTTTTTAATATTCCCTTTTCTTTTCTAGAAAGTAATTAAATTCGCTTCTGACATATATATATACATCTTGATTCATATTAATATGAAAAATAAACAGTAATTCCTTTCTTAAAACTTGAAAAACAAACAATTTTAAAGTTGACATCTCATTTATAATTAAACTCGAGTTAAAAAAATTAAAAGATAAAAAAATTCTCATTAAATGAAAAAAAAACTAAAAAACTGACATACCTTCAAGATTTATTTGATATATATTTTTTTCAGTTGATATAAGTACAAAAAAATAAGATTTAGAAAAATAAACCGAATATTTTCAAATGGCCCACACAAAACAAAAGAAATTCGAAAATCCTTCTACGATCAACTGTGCATCCTAATACGACTGCCGCCTATTGATTTTCCACTCCACCTCCTACCACTTTGCAATCTCCCACGTGCCACAGGTCCCAGATGAACTGCACGTGTCTTCCGACACCTCAGGAAATGCGGCCAATAAATTGAAAAGCAATATATTCACTTGAGAAGGGTTAGTGAAACTACGGGTCAAAATACGCAATTAAACATTCACAACAACAAACTTTTCAAATTAAGATAAAAGTTGGATCAGCTAATGCGAGTTTCAATAAAATTAAAAGCAAATAAAAATTGTTTACTTTACTGAAATAGATAAATAGATAAATACTCGTCAATTATTTACAATTGTAAATAATTAAAAACCTAAACACGAATCACAAAGCGCAGATTTCAATCAACGGATATTTTATGTATAAACATCAATCTGAGTTACAGTATTTACAAATATTTTTCCAATTTCTTGTTGTCTCATTTATTTGTTTTCCATTCGAAATTAAACATCATTTGTCAATTTCAATATTTCCATACTCATTTTGAAATTGCACATACATTGCATTATTTACGAATCGTTAGAGTTTATTTATTATCTTATGTCTGTTAATAAAAGATCCTATGGTAATTAGGTTAGGATTAGTTTTAAATGGCATTTCATACAGATATAATCCGTATTACTGTTCATTTTTGAGGATAATAAATGTGCATAATTATTAAATTTCACTTGTCATAATCAATTATTAATCAAAATAATGTGATATTCTCATATTTAATATTTAGCAATAATACAGAATTTCAAATTTATCCATTAATTTTTTTTTCAAAATTGAATCAAAGCAAAAGCGAGTTTCAAGTGCTTTCAGCTGAATTATTTTCTGCCAACGACCCCAATTCCTCGACAAAAACACATTTGCAGAAGAGAAAAATAAAAAAAAAACTATTCCTGGCCAAAAGTGTGAAATAACTAGTTTGCCATTTTATTATGTCTCCAAGCTGCTGTGTTATCACACTATCAATATGAAAAATTTGTTAACCTTTAGAAGTGTAAAAAGTGAAATCATAATGTCAACAGCAACCTTTGTGTTTTTCTTTTTTAATCTGTAAACTAAAGTTATTATTTCTTCAATGTGTCAGGTATTACCCCCAAGAGATGAGTTTATCTGAAGCATCTCATTTATTTGATGTCATGTTCTTCTATGTAGCATATAAACCTGTTCACGTGTTGCTACGGGTCAAAAATTAACCCGAGATAGCTTTTCCCATTGCACTTTTTATATATTATTTTGCTATGTAAAATCTATCTCACTATTTCTTCTATATTTTCATTTAATTTTCGAAAAATTCCCTCAAGTTAGGATAATGTAAGTGTATTTCTTCCACATGTTTGTCATGTTCCCCAAAGGGTCTGGGCGTCTAAGGCAATATCCATTGAACAGTGTTTGATTTTGTAATGCATGTGCATATGCATTAGAGTTTGGTTAAAGAAAACAACTCTCAAGAGTTAATGAATATTGAGTAGTTAAACATTAGTTTTAATCAGGTTAGAAAATTACTGATGGTAATAATATTTTTCTCAAGAAAATATTGAAAAATGGCATTTACTTTAAATATTTAATTTTAACTTTAGTTTAAATTCAAATCAGAGAGATGGGTGATGATCATCGAGTCGGAAGCCAAACAAGCAACGCCATCAGCACACTGTGATAGCTTCCGGCCAGACAACTGCATCTACTGTCAAGCAGGTTACTAAGCAACCACATCCCCCAGGCCCAAATTGGGTCCAATGGAGAAGAATAGCAAAGATGAAAGCCTAGTTTAGGTGGGGAGAAGTCGCATCAATGTTGGTTAATTAAGAATAATTCTTTCTAACTCATTTCCGTTGCGAATAAAAGTCACACAAAGATATTGTTGGTAAAAAAAAATAATAGTTTGTTTAAAATTTCACTCCAATTACTGAATATTGATTTCCTAGCATGTTGTTAAAACACCCCTGCCACCACCTTCACATCAAATTTCAATGCTTCATTTCTGACATGCTGTAAAAATTCAAACTGCATTCAATAATCCCATCAAACCGCATGTAATTTACTTCGCTCTACACTTCTATATACATTTAGAAAAATAATTTCAACAATCAACAGTAAATTTGTTAGTCAACAATAAATTCTCCTTTAAGCTTAGACTTCAAAAACATCGCATTACATTTCCATTGAGATTTTGTGGAGAGAGCGTAGAATGTTCTCTCTTTTGTACATAAAATCAATGCTAACCACAATCTTCATACAAATGTTATTAAAGGAAACATATCTAAAATCCAGTTGTATAAAATATTTTTCCTGCTTTTTTTTTCCGAATATATACATTTCTGTTAGTAACAAACTTCTCTTGCAATACTGAGTTTCAAAATCAAATTAAGGAACAGAATCAAGGCACAGATCAAGTTTCACAAAACCATTTTCCATTATCTCTTCGCAGAATCAAAGCCCAAGCAATATTTCTCAAAAATCTGATCAACTATATCTGCAACAACAATATCAGCAGGTTCAAACACAAATTCCAATTTCATTTAAAATAAGAAATCTGAGACATCTGGGTAATTCAGGATTTCAGCCCCATTAAACATACCTCGAATAAAAGAGATCCGGAAATAGAATTTCAAAAACAACAACTTTGCAAATGTGCATTAATGAATGAACTTAAGTGCTATAATTAAGTATGGAGCAATCAATAGTTGAGTGCTTTGTAGGAAAAACGCATAGGTGCGAATAATTTTTAGATCCTCCATCATTAAGTAGTGCAGTGGCAACTAATGGGCGCAGGAATCCAAGTGTTATGTAATCACTCCAGGGGAACTTCGTCTCCAATCAGCCAAAGAAGAGACGAGAATAATCGATTATCGATCGTCATACTCCACTACACACTCGTGCAATAAGGTGTTAATTTTATGAAAAGCATCCTCAACTTAAAGGCGCATATCTAAATCTCCCTTTCGGTTCAATAGCCTCGTCTTGCAAATTAAAACTATCCTTTAGTACTATTTTTTTTCATATAATTTTTTCTTCTTTTTCAATTTGGTTTAACACAGTAATAAAATTAATCTCATTATACAAATAGGAAAACATCATAAATTATACAATCAACTTTTTTCATTTATATTTATTCAAATAATCCTCTATTATTTGTAAATGTTTTCATCAATTTTCATAAACCAATTGTTTGACAAAAAATAGTTTAAATATTCCAAACCCGTTTCCACTTGCAAAATCTACTACTGTAACATTAATCGATAAATTTCGATCGCCTCACTCGTGTCCTCTTTAATATGATTATATGATAATTGAAGTAATAAAGTTAACAACATTCATCTTTGTAATACAATTAATAAAAATTAATAAATTAATATTCATCTTCTTGCATGAATCAATGTAGAAGCAGTATAAATTAATTATTTTTCCCACAAGATAACCTCATAAAAATATTAATGTCGTTTGTATGGACTTATTACTGTTATCATTTCGATTTTTGTATTATCTAGATAATCTATATGCAGTTAACTGTCACTTGTAAGCACAATTTTACTTGCAGTCAGTCAATTTAATTGTTATTGTCAAATGGAAGTTCAATTATCAATGGGACTGCCTCTCAATCTTGCAGATAATTAAAATCTCCACTATCTTTCCCATTTTATTTAAGGCTTAAAATGTATATACCATTCCGAGAAATCATTATATACAACATAATCTCGAAACTACTTACCCTGCTGGTAATTTATTGCATAATGAATTCAAACTTTTCATTACTTAGTGACATCTGGAGACGTACTTAGATTCTATGTTTAGAAACTAGCCAATAATAGTCACAGACATATGCTGGAGCAATCAAAAGCTCGTCAAATTTTTCCATGGATTAGGTTGAAGATCATTTCTACTACACATCACTTATAGGATTATTCTGTTTCAACAAGGATCAGTTCGAGTTTATACATAATTAATATATATCCATTTAAATTTAAATTCAAGGATACAACTAGTTTCGACCAGAAAACATCATTCCTAGATTAACCTAACTGTGATATGTGATGGCAATATTTTTTTGTGTGTGCAGAAACGGAGCTGTTAAAAGTTTAAATCCCATTACGTCTATAGATGACTCGCTTCAGATTGAAACCTGGATCATGTCAGGCGCGTTAAATTCCCATCACTGCCTCTAGGTCAGTGCTAGCTTATGCTCCAGTCAAGTACAAATAAAAGTAGCCAATTCTTGGCTTTCACTCCTATTGATTCTTTTCAGTTTTTGTTTCAATGCCGGTCCCTACAGGTCCATTCGATGTCAAACACCATTTGCAGTAATTTTATTTTCCAATGACTCAGCTTTGACAACTTTTGCTCTCCCCAAAATTTCAATACTTCAACCAGAAAGCCTCTCAATTACTTTTCACCATTTTTATCATAATGACTTAGACAGCAATAAAACCACTGTAAATCAATCAATCAATCAATCCTACCTGCAACTTCAAAGCTGGACTAAAAATTCACATAAGCTCATCTATACTTTATCCACTGGTGCCAATTTAGTTACATTTTCTACCACTAGAGTTGCAATGCCATAAAGTGGTAAAAAATGAAACTAAATCATTAGAGCAGGGTTTCCCAAACTGTGTTCCGCAAAAAATGTTAATATCAAAGCATTTTTTCGACATTTTGACAATACTAATTTGACGAATGTAAATTTTATAACCAACCGCTGTCACACAGAATCATCAATTACATTACGCACTATGATTTTTTTTCTCATATTTTAAAAATTTTATTGATTATGTGTTATTACCCACCCTTCAAAATAAACAAGGTGTTTCATTAAAATTTCAGGATTCTCAAAGTGTTCCATCAGAGAAAAGTTAGGGAAGCCCTGCAGTAACAATAGAATGAAAAAATTTGACATTATCTTTTTCGGTAATGCTATTTACCATAAAAAGTTATAGCTTAATAAAGTTAATCTTTCATTAAAGCTTTGTAAATTAGTACTCTTATCCTGAGTTGCCTGGAAACTTGTCAACTACCTGCTAGTAGACAAAATACCCAATTATCTTAACATTTCACCACATTAGGATTTTTTCTGCTAACAAAGTGGACTATATATCACCTGATAGTGGTAGTATCATGTTATTAGCAATGACGTAATAATGAGTTCCTCAGGGCATCATGTCATCTCTATTTCTATTCTGTTAATCAACATAATCGATTTGCAATTAGAGCCACCTACTGAGTTGAATGCATGATAAAAAATTTAATCATCACTTAACCACTGTGTTGAAAAATAAAAAATAAAAAAAAATAGGACAAGGTTCTTACAACTTTTGTCATTTGACTTACGATTTCAACATAAAATCAAATAAAGCTATGAGAAAATTGAAAAAAACAACTCATATCAGCTTCCATCAAGGTGCATTTCTTCTAATTTAACTGTCAAGTTGAATTCTCAACAGAATAGGAATCGATTAATGTTCGTATTACAGAATGAAATTTTCGAAAACAGCCATGGAAAAAGATGAGGCAAAGAAATCTATTTGTAAAATAAAAACCAATCTCATTAATATTCCAACCAGAAGATAATTACGCAATAAGACTTTTCCATTTCCCAAATGAATTTCAAGTGTGCATTTTGCTTGCTCCAAAACTAAATTTACATCCTAATAATAAAGTCTTAGATAAACATCACGTGTCGAATATAAATTCCAACTAAAATTTGCAGTGGCAACATACAATCTCGTGGAAAGAGTTCAACGAATCAACTCCTTCACTTCTTATCGCAAAGTTAGTACATCATGTTTACTAACATCTCAACAAATTTACTTTTCGGTTTATTTTTATACATCTATTCGAGATTATAACCACTAGCACAGTCTATTAAATTCAGATAACAATATGACTGTATCGACTAAACAGGTGTTGTAAATATATAAAACTCTTATCAAATTTAACCAGTTCATGGTCGAAATGTCGAAAAAGCTTTTGCTTGTAAGGCCAGATTCAATTATTTAATCATCTAGCTTATCATCGTATTAGATCCCCAGTTAAGGTCATTAATTTATTGCTGACTGTACATCACGTGTTTATTTCGGTTCTGCACCAAGATCTGATTCGATTCAGACATTTAGAGATATTCAAAAGATGCGAGTTGCAGATTGAGCAACCGTCTGGGTTCTATCTAAAGCCACTGATGCCATTTAATTGATATAAAAGAAATCAAACTTTGCTCTTTTCTGTTGAATAATATTTTGCTAGGTAGCTCAAGTTAGATTAGTGTCTATGATACGTAATTGCTCTTTAAATTGATGTTTCTGTAGTGCAGGCAATTTTGTTTTCAAATTTCATATAACATTTACAAAAATTGAATAAATTTAAACCATTTTCTAATTGAAAATTCTTTATTCTATTATTCTATTATTGCCAACCTCAGATTTAATCGCTTTTCATCGAGTTTTAATCAAAACTGATTAACATTACAATGTATTAAGTCATTTTTACTCACGCAAATTTATTGCAAAACTTTTGCATCATTTATTTACTATTCAAACTATAAATTTGATTTCGTTGCAATGATCAATGTGACCAAAAGGTTGCATTCAATCATACATGTCCATAGATGAAGTAAGTGCGCTCACATCTGCGCAACCCAATTTATTGACATGCATTAAGAGTTCAATTGCCTTCACTTTGATTAAAGCTTTTGGCCTCGACATCATTTTCAAGCGCAAAACTTAGTAGGTTGGTGAAGGACGAACGAGTGACACAAATTCACTTTTTAGTGCTCAACTAGACGTCCATGTTTACTACCCTTACACAGAAAAATGAAACAAACGAAGCTGCTGGCCAAAAGTGACCATCCCCACACCAACTGATGCCATTGCCTTTCGTTACCATAGTAACAGTTGACGAGAAAATTGCGTTGTAAGCAACGATTAAGTGCAGAAAGGAATAGATGGAAGGTAATTTCATGTTCATTTCACATTTTCAAAACATTACATATTAAAAAAATTATGTTTGTGCAAAAATGAGAGACAGGTGGTTGATATTTTCGTTTGATTTGATTTTTTCCTAAATTTGAAATTTGAAATTCGAAATTTGAAAAAAAATTAATAATCTTTGCATCATAGAAATAATATAATAAGATTGCAATAGATTAATAAAAATGTCATTTGTTTGTGATTTGTAAGGAATCCAATCTAGGAATCTAGTTAAAAATCGATGTTTTTAAATTACAACTTACATTTGAGATTTATTGTTCAAATTTTTCGATCAAAATTTTTCAAATTTTCTATTTTCTGTCATCAATTTTTTTTACAACTTCTAAATATAACAAAACCGCATAAGGAATAAAGAAATCATTGTAACTCATAATTTTTTTTTATGGTTGACAAAAATTTATAGATTTAGAAATTCATAAATATAATGTAAATTTTTCCCCTTTATAGTAAAGATTAGAAAACACGTGACTTTCTTAAACGTTGTTATAACGGGTTTATAGTTTATTTCCATTCGGAAGTTTTGCTCTTATACTTCAGTGAGACCTTTGCTGTCACTGCATCAGTAAATTCAATTTCACTCGCAAAATGTGATTTTTTTTTTTCCTTTTTTAAAAAAAAAAATCCAAAATTTATACTTTGCTTCATTTAATTGACCTATTCAATTGCATCTCCAATTCACTTCTGGCAAGTTTGTGGTATTGTGTATCTGTCATATGGCCTTGAGTTCATCTTCTGAAGGAAATGACTGCTATCAAGTATCACGAGTAAATCTCTATCTTCAGTTATATTCTGCGACAAAAACACACCACAAAACATTTTTTTTAAATTCTCTCATGGATATGGAATAAAATTGAGATTTGTGGATAAAATTTATTCCAATTCACGAAAACACATACATTTAACGCTTATCACATATTCATAGCGTATTTTAATGCTAATGTTTATAAAATGGTGGAAAAACAGTAAATAAATGTTTCTTTTCTATATTTTTATTCTTATATATTTATTTATGTAAACAAATAAATAAAAATATCAAATATTAAATATCCTATCTCATGCATAACTAATGTTGTTTGTATTAAAGAGCAATAAAATGTTGTAATATTAATACAACATGATGGATTGGTTGATTTAGAAATGCAGGTCGAGAAACATGGTAGAAAATCGTATTACATAGACTTAGATTACAACCCATCTTACAATCTATCCCATTTATGATAGCATCTTAAAATTCCGAGTCATACTTTGCTCTCATATCTGTTTGGAAATGCCATATATTGGCATCCATCCCTCTTACATTTCAAATAGCGACCACAAGCTCAGTCACAGCACCTTATCAACAGCAAAGCATAAATTCCTGCACTTGTAATCACATAAACCACTTTACATCCGCTTAAAATTCTATTTTCAAAACGTTGAATGCAAAGTTTACTTTACTCGCCGTTTTGTATTTATTTCCTCACCATTTGAAATTTATTTTTATGTAAATCCAAAACCAAATTGTTGTTTTTCATTAAGCGTTTGTTGTCGAAGAGCAAATGTCACATTGCGAATGTACTTAAATACCACAATAGAATTCGTGGAAAAAGTTTCTACCCAAAATGCACTTGACTTTGTAATTGAGTGCAGATCGCAATTAGTTTTCTGATTGCGTTCGTACATTTAATTCCTACGGGCCCATCTTCAGGCTTTCTTTAAATTCACTTCTTTACCCGACGAGACCACATCGATTGCCACGTGTTTGTTTGTTAACTTAAGGAAAAGCTGAGATAAAATTAAACAGGAAGTTGACATTCCCCTTAGAGGAAAAAAATATAGCGATTCTGCTAACTAACTTTAGGATAAGAAACCGGATTCTTCGACTTTTCTTTCAATTTGTAGATAAAAATTAAACAGAAAGGTGCTAAAAATATCCCACTTTTTTCTTTTCTGCCTTTAAATTTATTTTTAACAACTTATTTTCAAATTGTTGCCAAGAGAAATGTCAATGCTCTAAAGTGATAATGAAGTAAAAATCACACAGTTACGTAATTAGAGCAGAACTGATAAATTATCTTGATAAAAACCATTTGATCGCATAAAAATTCCATAAAAATACTCTTTGTCATTTTAAAAACATTTCGTAATCATTTAATTGTTTTCCATTCAGTTCAGCTAATGGAATGTTTTTATTTTATTTTTATTTTTATTACCTTAAAAACAAAACCTAAAAAAAAAATTAAAAGCTCAAATTCATGTAATAAAGGCTCTAATACCAACCGGAAATCGAAATTCCCATTTTATTAAACCTAGAGATACAATTTTAATAAGCTCGTTCCTTGTTTATTTATTTATTACGGCATTTCTGTTACTGACAACTGTTGATTTACGATCAAAGTACCTGCAGCCAACTATATCCCACACAACTTTCCTTCTTTTCCCTCTCTTCCGTCAATAGTGATAGTTATTGACATCAAGTTCAAGGACTAGAACATTTTATCAACATTTTATTGTCTGATATTATGTATATATTTGATCATTTGCAAGAACTTGATTGCATTTTTAATCCTATTAATTCATTTCCATTTTCAGACCAATTTGAGATGTTTGTTTAAGGGAGACAATATTTCTTGGTTTGCTTCCAATTCTTTTTACGATGGCAGTTAAAAGAGTTTAACTTTCATAAATGACTTGGTAAAAGACACAATTCTAGTTATTTTTAGTTCTTTGCTTGTTGAGCAGATAAAAACAATTTCCTGTTTAAACAAAACCAGGGAAATAAAATTCAATTGAAAAATGATTGCGTAATAATAATAATAAAAATTCTATATATATATATCTTTTCTTCCATTATAAAAATATTAAATTGTCAAGCTGTGTTTTAATATGAAAACAAGCTGTCAAGAACATATCGAAAAAAATTTCTTCATATTGGTTTAAAACATTAATTTGTCAGCGGGTTTAAGACATTACAAAAACATTCACTCAACAAAACAGCTTCTAAAAGTAAAAGATTATTGTCAATGTAGATTGGTGTTCGTGCGAACCACAACTCCCATTTCCCAAACGATCTCTGCTAATGATTTTTCTATGTATTCTACAGTAAATTCCATCAGGGGAATCAAACCCCCAAATAAAGCTCCATTTTCGAACAAAACCCCCTCATTTGATACTGTCCAGACGCTTAAATCATTATTTAACTATCGAATCCTAATCTACTGTTAAAAGCAAACACTAGTGAAAATTGCCATTAAAGTAGTCTTATTATTGGACAATCATTACAACAATTTATACACAGACCAATCAATTCCTATTGAAATTTCAAGTGTTTTTCAAGCCACATCCTCGCACAGATAAACAGAAATAAATTATTCAAAAAATATCTTACTGCCACTAAATGTGTAATTGTAATAGCCATTTCCATTGAGAAAGCTTTAACTTATTTCAACCAACCATCATCACATTAAATTCCAATGCCATTGCATAGCTAACAGAATCGACAAATCTTGCTAGCACAAGCAGACACAAGGGCGGCGAATTGGTGGCGCCAACCAGAGCTGTTAAATGGGTAGGGGGAACTAAGCAAACGGTTCTACTATACAAATCCCCCGGAAGCGACAAGGATAGTCCAAGTTCACGTGTGAATAGAAAAAAGATGTCTTTGCTCCCTAAATTCGTTCCCCATTGGTCATGTTGTATCTTCAGAGTCTTAGTTTGCCTTTATTTGTTTATGTTAAAGGGCGATGAACTCGAGAGGCTTCCGAAACTGTTGACGGAACAAGTGTAAGTGCTAGTTGCTCAAGACAAACAATCTACTAACTCAACGCTTTATCGATCGATTATTTCTTTAACTAATAGCAAACAAAGCTTAGAAATTTAAATTTCCATTTAAATTTTGTCATTATTTTTATTTCATTCGAAAATATTCAAATCATTCACATATCATTTTTCTCAATATTTGTTTGCTTTTTAAATTGATTTTGTGTTTGGTTGCTCTTTATACAACAAATGATGCACTTTTTCATATGTCTTGTGCAAATAAAAGTATAGATGTAAGCAGAATGTTGTAAATCCCTCAAGATACGGTATCGAATTCTATTCTAAAGGGAACCGAAGTGGGCGTAAAAAACAAATTGGTAAATGTCCATTCAAGTGGGAGTCATTGTTAAATTAAATATAGTATAACGTCCCTAAAGGCTCAACACACCGAACAAAAAACCATTCCAATCAATTGAAATCCTAAAAAAGTACTATGTAGACCTAACATTTGAAAAAAATTAACTAGTTTTTAAATGAAAATGTCTCCAAATTCCTTACAATATTATTCTAACCAATTCTGTTTGTTTACTACGTTTTCTTACAGGAAAATTCAGCAATCCCGAGTCAGATATCATTGCAGGAAACTATATATAAGCTTAGACATCTTCTCGTTTCATTCTCGTGACAGTTTGGCATTTCTCCAGACCCATCAGGTACGTCTAACACAAACTACAAATGATCAAAGGAATTTCACATTGGGACAAACCCACTTTTCGTCAACCAACTTCAATATTCCAATGGTAAAATATTGACCAAAACCTAAAGATGTAGGAAAATCTTATACAAAACTAAGCTAAAATTATTTTCAAATTTATTTTTATTTCAGCTAATAAAATGTATTCAAGTGTTACAGAAAAAACGGTTCCATCAACTACTTTTTCTTTTATCATTATCTGTAGTGAAAGGAGGAAAAACTGGCAATCAATAGAACCACTATCTGTCTTCCATGACCTCATATACTCTCTCCCATTCGCACTGTATTTGGTTTTACAATATTTTATACTGACTTTTTGCTCATTTAAAGCGTCTTGGTAGAAAAATATCGTTAGAAAATTATCGTAAAGTAAAAAAAATGCTTCCTGAGCTGTTTGTATGAGTTGCAAGTGCTTCTATCACACACTTAAGATGTTGTTATTAATATATTGTTTAGAATAAATTCAAAAATAAGCACTATAGAACACAGTAGTGGGTCAAGTTTATGGCACAGTGTGTTAATATATCTAACATAAATAAAAATCAACAACACAAAGCGCAATAACACTGCAATATCATTAAATGACGTCATTTATGATCATTTCTTAGAACCAAGGATGTAAAATGAAGGTTAAAAATCAAGTAAACTCAATGTTAAACCTGTATTGTATTATTATATATTAAAAACAATGGATCTTATGAAAAAATGGATTCAAGAGTATTAAATTTGATGTAACAAGGTCGAAATTAATACTATCATCTTTTTTTTCTCGCTTTAGTTCTTCAATTTAATAAATTCATATAGTGAGGACTTAGAAAGAGATAAAACGCTTCATATACGGTTTTAATATTAAAACTGTAGATATATATACTGTATATGAAAAAAATATAATAATAAATTCTTTTTTTATGATTCAAGTCCCC
>JAQFZN010000188.1:0-42040 GCA_034687075.1 Geophilus carpophagus
AATCAAAGTTTAAGACTCTTGCTTGTCGTCGTAGAAAGGTGCAAGTACAGGAGCTGCAAGAAACCAGGAAATGAAACTACACTGTTGCAACTGCCAATGAGAAATGCTATATTAACCCTTCGTTTACTTTTTCCCAATGTAATGTTTGCGCCAAGTGTATGATGGCGCACTCTGGTGGGATGCAGTAAAGGCTTTTCTATTAGCTCTTTTTTTTGATATTTTATTTTTAAAGTAACGTTTAAGGAATTTTATTAGTTTGATACAAATTTTTTATATAGAGAATAATTTGTTTATAGAATATTTTATAGTTTTTTTATATTGATTTAACCCGAGCATTTAATAGAAAGCATTGTAAAATGTGGAGAAATGTCACTGATGGAGTGTTAAATGGAGAAAAAATTCACATTGAAGGTATTTTTATTCAAGTCTATAAAAAGGAACAGAAATTTTACATTTCCCATGTCATTTGTGCAAGATAAACTGTTTGTGAACCATTGAAATATTTGAAAAACATATAAATGTAAAATCATTCTACATTTCAAACAGATAAAACTGATTTCGAAATAGTGCTTTAACATGGTAATCAAATAATGGAAAAAACGAACAAAATTCTCGTCACATAATTTGATGGTGTTGTGCAGATCAATAATAAAATCCTTTCAACACAACAAGTAATATTTATAATGTCAAATTACCAGTCACTTAAATAAACTCACGGACAGCCATTAAAACATTTCCCATTTCGCCTTAGGTGATAATCTTATGACAATTATAGAAAAAAAATAATTTAATCAAAATGTAAATTATTGTTTACTCTTAAGTTCAGCTTGTAGCAATAAATTTTTCGAACAAACAGTGAAAGGAAATGCACACAAACTGTCAAACTTGACGTTTTTTAAGCTTCAATTTATTCATTAATTTGTTTGTTTACATTTTACACAGTGTTGTGTTGATTAAAATGTTGATCGACTTCGTGAAATTGCAATTTTTATTCCAAATTCGTAAATGCCAACATTTTTAATTTTCTCGTTTATTCATTGTCCAACGTTAATAACTTTAGGCATCTTTTCATATTTACACTGGTAATGTAATTAGATTTGTAATTAACTTTGAAACGAAAATCCAAGTGGCCGAACAAGTAAAATAGATATAAATCCAGTGGGTTTAAGTGGGTTGTAAATTTATCAACTCGCATTCATTTCTATTTTATTATTAAATAAATAAGAAGGAACAAAAAACAAGTTATGTAAATTAAATGATTAATTTTTTTAAATTTTACGCCAACTTCAATTAACTTAATTTGGCGTAGCACATTTTTTATCTCTTCTATTTTTTCTTAATTAGACATAGTCATTAACAAAGTGAAAAGTTGTTAGTGCACTTAGTCATCAAATTAACACGCAATTGCAAGGCAAAAGGAAATAAGGCAAAATCTCAAGAGGTCAATATCAGCAACCTATCAAACTAGGTTTGTGCACTGCTTCAATCCTTTACTGACCTTATGTTAATGAGTTAATACGAGAAAATCGTACATCAGTTTGATGGTTCCTAGTGGAAAAGTTTTAAAATTTGAAGCACATACAATGGAAAGAGTTTTCAGTGTATTGGTCAAAGTTTAGTGTTATGGAGATTTTGCTCTTGTTCGTGATGATGATGATGCACTACGATCGTTTCATGATAATGAGGATTAGGTAGAAAATGGTGGAAAAAGACGTTTCTGAATTTCAATCAGGTAAAAAGAGGTCTCTATTTTCAACAGATTACGTGTTGAAAGGAAGTCGTACTCGCAAAATGCTAATCAGTTTTTATATATTGATGGATTATGTTGGCAAACTTTTGTTTCAACTCACATTTAAATCCAAATTAAATTTTATTTTTATTTTTTCTTTTTTTAAATTTTTATTTTATTTAAATTGCACGTGTAAGTTAAAGAGAAATATGTTGTTTTGTATAAAAGGTGAAAAAAATTAAATCCATGTAAAAAAAAGTAATAAATTTATTGAAGGAAAAAAAATTGTAATCAAGAAAAACAGATTTTTTCCCTCTTTTTTTAAAAGAAAAAAGTGAGCAGACAATTTCTGCTGCTGTGGCCAGATTTTCTTGCCAAAACAGCTTCCCGTTTCTAAAACTAACTGACACACACAGGGACCGAACTCCTGCCTTCCCACCAAATCGCCAATCGCTTTTTGGATTTCTTCCAGAAACCTCACATTCAAGCCTAATATGTGCTCCCAGAAGGAGAAGAGAAAACGCGAAGGAGATCGTGACAGCTTCAGCCGGAAACGGAACCGGAAGAAAAGCACCAACGCACAAACACGCCCTTACTCCATGCAGTAAACTTTAAAAAAAAATTCAAACAGTTAAAAAAAGAAGAAGAAAATCCACTTATTCATCTCTCTGAAGGTCAGCTCACTATTGATTCGATTTGTAACTTAATTTAGTCTACTTGATTTACATTTCAAATAATTAAACTCTGATAAATGTTAAAGAAACTGTCAAGAGATAAAATTTCCAACTGCTGATTGGGAGACGTTGATTGTCATTTGCACACGTGATGCGTATTGATTCGCTAAATGTACGCAAATGGAGATGAATCAAACGAGCACTGACAAATTCTAATGAGCACAAAACTTTTGTCTTTTATATTTATGTCGGATTATCCCTCTAGTGCTTGTGCCCAATTTTTTTTTAGTCGACAGCACACAAAGAAACTGCAAAAACGTCTGACAAGAGCAGGCGTCGCTTCATTGTGAAGCTCATGGGAGCCGTGAATTTCAATTTGCACTTCGCCACCTTTATTTTCCTGCTGTCTGTCTATTGGCAAAGTCACCTAGATGTCAGCAAACTTGAAATGACCTTGGAAACGATAACACAACTGCTGCATTAGGATTCAAATTGGTGACTAAGCTCTATTCTTATTTTTTTTTCTATGTTGGTGTATGCAAAGATCAGAAATGAAAGAATGGAACAAAGTAAATGAATAAAGAAATGAGATTTTTAAAATTTTCTCAAGGACTTCTTGAAGATAGCACAAGTGAGCAATTAATCTGACATCAAGTGCAGAAAAAATTTGCACAGTCATTGCTGCTTTTGAGTACCCAAAAGAAGATATATAAAGTGTAAGAGAAAGTACTTGACAAAGTCAAAATGATATTGTTCCTCGACGATTGACCTTTAGAAAGTAATTTGTCATTTCGTACAATGTCAAACGATAGTTACACAACACTTAAACTTGAATTGCTTTCAAAGTAATCTGAAAAAAATGTCTAAAATCAAAAGAAAAGTTTAATTTAAATTTTTAATTAATTTATGTTTGTTGTTTTGTAATGATTTACACAAGCAAAACATTATTTTCATGCTAGTGCTTTCCTAAGTAGCCATTGTAATAATTTTACTTTAAAAATAATATATAAATACACCCTAATCGAACATATTTATTTTTATATAAAATTCTATCACGTTCCATTAACAGTATCACAAATTATTTCTGTCATTTGCAATAACCAAACGGCAATATTTACCACAATCGTTCTATCCAGCTCTTATTCAGTTTCCTTTTTTCTTCTTCTGATCAAAAGAGAAATGTTTTCATTTCCTTTCGTAGCCCCCAACTCCTTTGTTCGAGTAACAACGTGACCAAACAACTACTCAATGGTCAATCGAAAACACAAGCAAGGCACAAAGACAACTTACAGAAACACCCCTGCTCAGTGACACGAAATGCAATTATGATATTTCGCTCAACTGTTTTTTTTATTTGCTTTTCTATGATCAACCTTCAAGCATCAGTTGCAACACCGAAAAGAAGGTTGTTGACTTACCTTGGCGTAACATACACCTAGAGGCAAGAGTCTGACATGACAAGTATAATTTGTCTCAGGTCACGTATCGTCCAAACTTATTTTCCTCTTATTGATGTTTACCAATCTTTTTTCTTTCTTTTTTCTTTCTTTTCTTCTATTTATCCTTTGATACCGTAACATTTTAACGTTTTTTTATTATCTAATCTCCAATCAAGTTCGTTTTTCAAAGTATTCTACTTCTTACTGACCAGGTTTGAAAAGAAGTCATTTCAGAAGACGTCGATGAATAGACGCAAGACCTTAAGATGGTGGCATCGAATGACCCTTTTTGTGCAGCCCTAATCTTAAACGTGGAAACAAAAGGAGGCATGCTCCCGCCCAGGCAACTGGTTATTGGGGTGTAAACAGCAGGAACCATCTTATTGTTTTCTTAAGAGACCCCTCAATCTGTTTCTTTGTTTGCTTCAGCCTATTCTTGCTAACAAGAAAATCTGTTACGAAAAATGGTTGTTTTTATTTTCCAACTTTTTCTCATATTCTTTTTAAGTGTGATAACTATAAATCAAATTAAAAATGGTAACAAAAGTACATTTAATGGCACTTTGTTAATATTTTAATTAGAATTTGATGTTTTTCAAAGAGTTTTTAATTTATTCTTACCATCATCTTGTTTCTGTTCCTTATTTGCTTCTCTCTATAATGCAGTTTTTTTCTTTCTTTATTTGTATTTCAAATTAATTCTCACTCAGCTAAAATGGATTCTTGTTGTTACCGAGCTTAGTTGCAGTTACAATTTTTCTTTATTTTCTTATCTTGTGTTAAAACATTTAAATAGCAATAAAATAAAGATAATTTATAATAGTTAACGATTTATATTATGCTTAATTTAAGGTAATTATTCATTTAAAACGTGCACTGAACTTGAAAATAAATATCTCAATTTTTGTTCCGCCTTTTGCGTGCGTAAACAACACATTTAACTCAATTTAAAAACATAAATAATACAATGAAAATTATGGATTTTCTGATTCTTATTGTACAAATTCTGAACTTGTAGGGCTTAAAATCCTAATTTAAAATCAGAATGAAGATTTTTTTAAAGTGATTTCAACACTCACCATTCAAAGCCTCAGTTCAGTATAAAAGGAAAGTTGGCTGGATAAACGATTGAAGAAAAGTTTCTCCAATTTCTAGGAAGAATGAACTTTAAAGAGAAGAAAAAAAAAACTTCGATGAAATCGAACACACAGGTTCAACGATCATCAGATAGGACTTTTTTTTGGCCTATTTTTACTCATACAAGCCCAGCGCCAGAAATTGATCGAAAAAGGACATGCAGATGACATTCAACTGGTCAATCTGTATTCTGTCCTCGTCTAGTAAGCGCTTTTATGATCCTCGGACCGATGCGATACCAAGTCTTCAAGAAGAGGTCCTTGGGTGTTTATGGGCATGTTGGTTCGAGCGTTTTCTCAGTTTTATAGTTTTCACAGACCAGGATATTTGCCCTTCCACCAAAAAACAGATTTATAGACTTCCACTTTCATCAACTCGCTTAATTGATCTTGAAAATAAACTATATCTTCAACAAACCAAGCAGAAATAGTTTTTTTATTCCCTCCATCCCCTTTGTAAGCAGTTTCAACTTTTATTTACAGCCACTTGCAGTATATTTTTAGCCAAGACACACATTTCACGTTTTCATTTATCAGTCGAAACAGTAATTACCCGCAAAGAGAAAAGTGTAATTACAACAGAATTGTCGCAAATGAGAAATTAGCATAATTACTGACTGTTTATTATTATTAGTATCACTTACATCTCACTAAAATAAAATATTCCATACAAATAATAGCGAAACATAAAAGAGAATTTCACCTACTGTTTTATAACACGCAACCGTTTGGAAATCTCTTTTACCGCTGTGCTTTATTTGTTTACTTATAATTTATTCAACTCTTGAAAACACTTTTATATTTAAATTTATATCTCAATGGCTGTGAATTGTATTTTTATTGCAACAACCCTTTTATTTTTGATTGTTTTGGTCATCAATTAAACGTTACATTAAGCTTTCTCTATCCATAACCTCTTCAATTATACCTGAGGCTTGCACTTTATATTCCCCATGTTGCTTTAGGCGTTGGAAAATAGCAGTTGCATAAACAAGAGAAGAGAGAAAGATAGATAGAAAGCCGTCTCATCTTAATGATCCCCAATTACCAATTAAAAGCATCATTGAGGATCACCAAACACTCTGCTTCACTAACGCAAACCCAAACTACCTTCATTTTTCAGCTACTAAATTATCCTTCTTTTACCCCTACCTTAACTCAAACTACTTTTCAAGCCCGTGTTCTTTCCTAAGGGATTATTGGATTTTTTTTCTACTGTATTCTTTTTATGGTATGCCCTTTCTTATGTTTCAGAGGATTAGATTACTTTCTTCAACTGAAAAGGTTTTTTTTTTCTTCAGTTATTTTTTTCTATGCTTGTACCAAACATTTCTTGTTTATAACTTATATGAAGGGAAGATCTAGAAGAAAAAATGGAATAATAAAAAATAAAAAGGGATGTGAAAGAGAGAGGGATTGTGTGTGCAACATATTGTCAAATTGTAGTTTCATAAATATTTTACTTTCAATTGGGTTTTACCTAGATTGGACAATAAACCTCATGAGAGGATGTCACTTGTTTTTCTTATGTGCTTAATAAAAAATTGATCTATAAGTATAAGTAAATTTTTTTGAAAACTTCCTTTCTGGAAATTTTTTCTTTAATAAGATTGGATAGAAGATGATTTATGTTTTTAACTATGTTTAAATATATTGTATAAAGACTAAAATTAGACAGTATTAATAAATGGGTATGATTTATCGACCCAACAAAAAAGATGTTTGAAGTGCCAACAAAATATATAGAACGACACAGAAATCTTTTGCACAACAAAATAATTATTTCCCAACAAAAGTACCTAACCTTCCTGCTAGTGGTAGCGATTCCAACCATTTAGAATTTGGTGTCTTTTATTCAGAGGTGCACCAACCCAGAGGTGCAGGGGATGCACAGCACTCAGGGGCACCGATTGTGCTCTTAAGAACCTTTTTTTACATACAGGCTTCAAAGTGTAGGGGCGACAAAATAAAATCTTGCACTCTGCACCAGGGCGGCAAGTTTCTCAGATGTGGCCCTGCTTTTATTGTTATGAAATTTTTACTGTCGTTCAATGTCTCATTCTGTCATACATTCTCCTTTTATTTGTCATGTGAACGCTGGTGTAAATAAAATTAAAGTTGCTGCTAATTTACCATGATTTCTTGTTGTGCAAAAGATCTATTCTGGCATGCTCATATTTATTTCCCTTAATAAATGTTTTCTTCCTATTTAATTTCTTGTATATTGTGATAGTAATTTGTGAATGTTTTGTTTACATTAATATAAATTTAAATGATTTAAATATTGATGTAATTTTTAATTAATTTTAATCTATATACTGTATACATAACATGTCCAATATCATTAGTTAGTTTATTTATTTCTTGTTCATTCAGAATTGACTAAAGTTCAATTTCAAAACTTTAACTAATTGAATTGAAGATTAAGCCATGTGATCAGTACAGTGTGAAATGATGAAAAAACACCTAGATGAATGATGACAGGTCGGAAAAAAATAAATTCATCGATGACAGGTCAAAGTTGATGTATTGTCCTATGTGACTTATGGCAGAAAAGAGATTCGAGTTGGGGCTAAAGAGAAAGGGATTGGAGAGGGTTGGGTAGACAAGAAGAAATGGTTATATTTCATAAATGGCTCATCCTGATTGGTCGAGCTTGTTTCAGCAGCTTGATATCCAATGTTGAAAATACAAGAGTGCCAAGTCAATAAATCATTCTACTAAATCTAAAAATATGCTTTCAAGGTTTTAGAAAATCAATTCATGATTGAACAAATTTCAACCAATTTTCTTATATCGATTTTCTTTTACTTTTTTTTTCATTTTGTCTACAAAATGTGTGTGTATATATATTTTTTATTATTTCGCAGACTTGGCACCGCGTGTGTAGTTGAAGGGAAATGGATGGAAAAATATTCACGGTTTGAAAGACGGCTCATCTAGTGCACTCTTTTCCACGCATTGACCATCAATTCAGATTCAGAAGCCAACTCCATCTTTGCAATATCCTTCATCTTGTCTTGTGGAACGCGGCTGGAATCGTAGAGGCCTTCTAATGTCCAAGAATGATTGCGCATGCTTGTTGGATAACGTTTTATAGCAACGTTTCTGGTTTATACACAAGAAATAAACTTTTCTTGACAACTGCCATTGGCTTTTTTATTTTCTCCGATAGACGGCGCGGTTCAATCATTGCAATTTTCTTTGCTTGTATGAAAAGAAAAGATGGTAAAAAATGTTGACATATGATTTTAAGTAATTTCATTTACTATACTTTTCAAATCCATATATATATTTTTTAACTTTCTCATCTTTCTTCTGACGGTATGTTTGTTTGAGATTTTTCTTTTGTTTTCCTTCATATTTTTTTAAAACTTTAATCTTAAGGTTTTTCTTGATTAAAGTCATTCAAGCAGACAAATTCAATTACGACCAATTTATCATTTTAAAACTTTTGCTCTTAATAAATAAGAAGAAAAAAATATGTTTTTGATTATATCCGACATGTTACACAAAACCCTCGAGCAATTTTTGATAACAGAACATTTTCTGTCAAGAGTTGAAACAAGACTCTTCATTTTCTATAGGATAAAATAAAATCTAAAAAAAAATAAGATTAAATTTCTTGTAATAAATGATTTTGCATATTAAATTACACAACGTTTAAAAAAATCCGATAAAATAAAGTAGCTCTCAACTTGATAATTAATTTGACCATGTAAACAGCAGTCTCTTGATAAACTCTGGAAGACTCGAGTTCTAATTACTGTTTCACTTACAGGATGACTTAAAGGCGCCTCACATTGATTAATTTCTTTACATAATACACTAAACATTTAATATAAATTGTGGTTAGGTTATTACCTTCTCTAAAAGAGCATAAATCGTGAGGGATAAATCATTAATGCAGGTAGAAAAACGGAGTGAAAACAAAACAAGAAGCAGCCATTTTGTAAACAAAAAGCGCCAGCAATTAGACGCGGTAAATTTTGTTCAATAAAACATCAGTTGAAGCGCCTTTGATGAGAATTTGTCTCCTAATGGATCAATTGAAATCCAAGTTCTCCCACTGGACTTTACCCCACAATGTGTATGCAAAATAGGCTCAAGTGCAAGTGGCAATTAGCAATAATGACATGAGGTTTTAATTAATTGTAAACATAGATTGTTCGATACGTTGTAAGATTGGTGTTTGAATCTATTCTCTAGATTGAAGAGTAATTAAGGAAAACGTGTGCACCCAGCCAAGTCCTTAATGGTCTTTGATAACCAATCACTTTAAGCATAATGAATATCGTACGTGTGATTACCAATAGTTTTTGTATAAAAATTGTCTCATTTTCTTTCCTCGTTTTCTCATTCTTCACAAACAAGTAAATTGACTTTTCAGCATCAAAGAAAATGCACGTTTTCTTCTAATTATATGCACATTTCATTTTCAGACTTGTGCTCGGCTTTGATTTCCTTTTAACTTTTCTTTGCAGTCTTTAATTTGCTGTAATTTTCTTCTGTGCGATGTAATTTGACAAATTAACTACGCAAGTTTTTGCAAAAAAATAAAAAAAATTACACGCAATTTAAATTACAAATTTTTTGAAAATTCTATTTTAAATTTAAATAAAATTATATAATATTATATGTACATTAAAGTATTAAAATAAAAATAATCGTTCAAGTTTTGTTGATGAATTCACTTACAGCCATCAATGACAAGCCGAGTTTGATAAGGTGTGGCATTACATCACATTTATTATCTCCTTTTCCTTTGCATGTAAAATTCATTAGCAGCAGAATAAAAGCTCGCGCGGCCATTTATCAAGTTGAGAGAATACTAGCGATAACTTTACTTTGAGTCGACAGCTTCTGTCAAAATATTGCAGCAACAAGAAAAATAACCCCGGTCGCAATAAACACCCAGTTTATGACACGGGACATTTCTTTATTTAATTAAGCTTATCTGTTATTTGATAATAATTGACATCTAATCACAAGAGCTTTTATTTAATTACAAGCAATTACATTGATTAGATAACGCTGCTGCAGATAAAGATGAGAAAAAACAATGAAGAAAAAACCTGTGGTTTTTCAGTTAATCCGTGCTTAGAATTGAAGTTAATTTAAATTAAGTTAAATGAATTGGTTTTTTTTATAAATTGAGGTTTAAATTTTTTTATCCGGTTGTGTCAAAGTGTTTTTTTAAAGGGTGTTAGTAAGCAGAAACTACGTGAATTTTTTTTCTTATTTGTTTTTTTACTTTATTTCTTCAATTCTCTATTCTTGCTATTATACGAGGCTCTTTTCTTGTCACAGTTTGTCGTCCTTGCGTGATCACCCTACGGATCACTTCCATCTCATGTCGCATGTGACATTTATGACTTGACCATACGAGATTTCGATCAAGACAATTGAAGAAACCAAGTTTAAAGACAAGTTGTGCACGTTAACGACCCAATAAAAAATCATTGTATTTTATTTTATTACAATTCCTTTTTCAATTTCCTTAACGTAAATAAAATCCCATTTTAAAAAAATCAATTCCAAATATTTCAACTTCATCTCAATACAAGTTTTTTATATATTTTTTTATTATTTATTTTAAAATTTAATATTTTCTTTTCAGGTAATAAATTTCATCTTTTGTAGTGTTGGTTTTCATGTGGAAAAGAGAAAAAAAATACGATATTGTACTTCCGGTGACATTCGTTTTCATCTTCATCTTTCAAATGTAATGTTTTGGAAAATGGTTTCCAAGACAACTGAACTAAATAAACAAGAATAGCAGTACCTTTTCTCGTTTTTGTCTGCTGGTGTTCTAATAGGAATGCTCTTAACACTCACCTGCATCAACATCATTTCTTACGATTAAGCCAGAAAGCAATCTGTGTACTCAACCTTTCTTTTCCTCTCCAATAATTTTGTTTATTTTTGCTAAGATCACTTTCAAAGTATATGTAACCATCTTATCATTTTAGCATTTTATTACGTTCAATCACAACCACACGAGGATTAATTACTCGATGCGAAATGATCATTTGCAGGCACCAGGTGGTGTGCACACAGTGAAAGGATAGGGTGGGGCAATGAAGTGACATTGGCGCGTGTGGTTAGTTGCAGATAGAGCTAGGTAAAAGATCAATGCTCTGGAGACGTGTCAGTGCAAATTCCCAACCAATCTTGTTTGAGCCAGGGTGAAGTATAATATTATTCGACGTTTTGAATTTTACCTGTTCATCACTTTACATGAGGATAAATTGAATTGAATTCGACTCAAAGTGAATTGAATCTCTACTTATATAAACGTGGTGTATTACTTAGAAGAGGAGGGGCAGAGTGAGTTGGTGTAATGTTCGAAGGAATCTGGTAGCACTGAGTCGATGGATTCCGCATGTATTGACGCCAAGCGAGTGGTTGTGGTCGGATGGTGGCTAATTTCTTGGGGTGGTAATTAGGCAGAGAGACAACCTTTGTGATCATTACACAGACCTTGTCTTGAAGGAAAAGCGAACAGGGCTTGTAATTCCAGTCCATTAGTGAAAGACCTGAACCAAGTCCGTGCACATAAGCATCAATTTGTGTGGTTGACAAGAAAAGCTAAAGTGCTTTTCGAAGCTTTTTCTATGTTTGAATCGAATTTGCAAGTATTTGTCCTCCAACTTTGTCTTTTCAAACTTCAACTTGGCAACCAAAACGATGGAAATAAAATTTTATTCGGCCATTTTTCATACACGATTGGCTCTGCCCTCCTATTTTTTTTGCTTTAAATATTCTAAATTAGACGGATATTAAAAAATTCCACTTGCTACTAAATATAAAGAAGGCAGGAGATGGGAGAGAGGAAAAAGAAAAGTTTATTTGCTCTTTTAATCTTGACATTTTGTGCCCGTAACAAAATTTCTCGCTCGTTTCAAGTGGCAATAAGCTCGTTCGATCGTGGAATATTAATAGAGTCATAAACTAACGTTTCTTTGTAATCATAATTATATCGATTTTGTGCTAAGTAATCGATTAATAGAGTGCGAATAACGATGGAATTAAGAAAAATAGAATAAGTTTGCATTTAGAAAGTGAAAAATGTGTCGAATAAATGAGATTTTTATTAAAAATTTGTGCATTAATGTATCGAATATTTTCTTAAAGAAACTCGTTTAAAGCTTTTCTTTCAATTCATATTTAAGCTAAAATTAAATTGAAGGATTAATAAACGCAGAAGTTGGCAAAAAGTCGTCTCGAAAAATTTGTTTCATTCAATTTTTTTTCATACCCGTCACTTAACCCAACCGAGAAAAAAAATATAACGAGGAAAAGTGATGAAGGAACAAAAGAACGACTGCTGACAGCAATTACCAGAATAAAAATTGTACGAAAGCAATTTTTTTCTTTTTTACTCTTTACTTATATTGAATTAAAGATCAAGCAAGCTTATGTAAGACTTATATTTAAAAAGTCAACAATGATAAAATTATAGTGTTAGGTTATGATCAAGTGACAAAAAAAATAAATTAAATCCAAATCAAGTCAAAAGCTCAATATAAAAAGCAATAAAAAATGTGGTTGAGTAAATTTTAAGCATTAAACTCTTGACAGAAATTCTTAACACTCTTTTATGTCTTTTCAGAGCAAGGAAAATATATTGGAGAAAGAGGTTTCAAAGAAAAAAATGTTAAAAAGTGATCTAATGGAATTTTCTTGTTATAATACCACGCCCACACATTTGGTCAAAAGTGGTTGGGGACTTGAGAAAATTGTAGGTTGCCTTCAATCAATTTGGTATCTTAAACCTCTCGGTTTGATGATTGGCTACTAGAGTGCATTTTTTTAAATATATAAAATATAGTTGCAAGATTATGGTAGTAAAAACCATCAATCACCATATCATAAACTTCTTTTCCAAATAACATAAAATGTGTTAGATCAACACTGCATAAAAATCACGTTAGGCCCACATTAAACCGAGTCAATAAAAGAAAACATGAAAAAATGTTGCAATATTTCAATGGAATTCACGTGCTCCATTAAGATTTTTTACTTTTATTTTTATTTTCAAATTTTTTTCTTTTTTGGCATAGAAGGACGTAAAATGTCCTGTAGAAAGTGATGGGAGAAAAGAAAAAAAGATGCAATTTCAGCTAATTATTGTTCCTTTGTTTATTGTGTTAACCCTAACGTGAAATAACAAACTTTTTTCTACTTTACTTTTCTCAACATTTTTTTTCTTTCTTTTTATAAAATAACTTACAACTTTAATTCCCCTTTACCCTAACTCGTGCCAAATTATACCTATCCTTCATTCTCATAAGTGAATTTCTATTGGCTGAATTGCAAACCGAACCGGAAATAAGCTATATAAAACTAGCTGCAGACCGAAATCAAATCTAGCAATGATGCCTTGCTTTTCTTCTTGCTTTCTTCCATAACATGGAAATTTCATAATGTTTTATCTCGATTTTAAATGTAATATATTGTCTAATAAAACTAAACTTACTCCATTTTTTTAAACTTTCACTTTACTTGTACTCTCGATATAAAAATGGGTTTCAGGTGATTAATCATCCTGATGGTGTTGGGCCTGTCAAAATAGAGATATGAGAAGAAATGCCTCGATTTTTTACTAACTCAAAAATACCTGAATCTTCAATATAAACTTACAATAACTTATGAATCAACTATTTCCATCTCTTTCTCATTTTTTAAGTCTACAAAGCAATTTAAGTGCATTGCATTGTCCAGTCTAACATAGAAAGCTTTTTGTTGATATCAGCTTTGCAAATTGAGATGAGATGGGTCCCTTATGAATCATAAAACAGTTCCTTCCTTCCTCCGTCCTTCTCCGCATTGACCGATAAGACAAGAGAAAAAAAATTATCCTTGAACAAACCAAATTTAAAAAAAAATGAATAATAAAATACTAAAATTTCCATTTAGAAACGAAAATGCCAACTACCCAGATCTCTTGGATTAAATATTAAGACAATGACTACGCACTGGTGATCTTAGTTACTAAATGATGACATTTCTATGGAAACGTAATTTTATTTATTATTAATTAATTTAATGAATAAACAATATTATGTTTACACAAAAATAAGCAAAGGAACCTCTTAACCCTCGAGTTTACGTGGTCAAAATTGAGGTTGTTGCGTGAGCTTAACTTTGTGTTTGACCTGAATAATGTAAGAGATTAAATGTTTCATAAGTGCTATTTTTCAAATTGTATGTATGAAACACACATACAAATAAGAACGAGACAAGAATTAAACGAAATAAAACAAAAGGTACAAATGACTTGACGTTCATTACTTGTTAATTGAGATAGACCCAGAAGGATTACATTAAACAAGAGACGAACCCATCTTGTGTAATTGAAGAGTATCTTGGCCCAAGTCTGTTTCATTCGATTTTCTTATCGCATTGATCCTCAAATGAAGTTCATTCATTGGTTGCTGGATAGTTAGAAGATCCTTAGTCGTAATCAGCGGTAAACCAATCAGCAAACTTTCAACCATGACATTTCCTGATGGAATTTTGCTTTTACTCTGTGCTTCAAGTGTGTAGTTGAAAGCAAACAACATACCTCATCATAAACATCCCCAAACTTCAATTTCAGATAGCCATCTTAGATAGTGAATATCAAAGATGCTGCAAGAATAATGCTCAAGTGCAACTAATCTTTAGTGATTACTCGTTATGGCAGATAAAAAATGATTCGTAATTTCAAAGAAGAAATTATCTTTGTTGTGCAATCAGCATGGCGTGTTAAAAAGCTGACTTATTGTTCACATTCACATACACATGAAATCGAAACTTTTAAAACTACTGCGCCAAAAATCGATATCTGTCTCAATTTTGATGTTTTTGTAACACATTAGTAAATAAATTGATGATTATAACAAGATAAAATTGTAGGAAAGATTTGTGCTCATTGTTTGAACCGTAAGAATTATAAAGACTGAATAAATGGCCACCTGGCGTAATAGAAATTTATGTAGCGTCATTGTATTTATTATTTATGATTTTAGCCAAGATTGGTAACAAAAGAAAAGGTTAATTACTCATGACTTGACTTGTAAGTGTGATTCACGAATTGAGTTTATTTAGCACGATTTTTGTGAGTTGTAGACAACGGTGGAACGATATCGATTTTTTGTTTCAGCTCTGGTTTAGTCGTGGCCTCTGGTGGGTTTTAGTGGCATGCGAGTATGTTCAACTGTGGCCGGTAAATTGTGTCGTAAAATGTCGCTGATAATTAAGATGGAGGGTTAGATTGATACTAAACACATGGGTAAGCTTGTTACCTCAATTTGAAAGTGTGTAACCTTTACTTTGTAATTTTTTATGTTGTTGATTTTTATGTTCTTTTACAGAGCGAAGCAAAGTTCAATTGAAATTGATATTTAATGATGTTAAGTAAAGAAGTTGGTAGAAAAATGAAGGAACAAATTAAAATCAAGTGCAATTTTAATGACCAAATTCTAAAACTCCATTTTTTTTTCCAATTTCCAATTTTTTTATACAAATCCTATGATGCAATATACTTAAGATCGAATTAAAAAATGCATTGAAATGAAGCCTATTTTTTGTTTTTAGAAAAGTTTTTAACTATTAATTTTCAAATATCTGGTAAAATTGTGCTGGTCACTCTGGTCATTTGTACATCAATGGGCTGTGTGTCGTCATATAAAGCAGGTGCTTGCAAGATGATACCAAAAGTTCCTCCTAAAGTGGCTATGCCGAACAACACGAGAAAAAGACGGTCCATCACCATGGCAACGTATTTCCAATCTTGAGCTATCTGGATAAAAACACAATCAAATATCACTTTAGTGACCGTAATCAAAGAACACAAGAAAAATCAACAAATTTTATGAGATATTGTAAAATTCAGTTTTCAAAGTATATTTGGTGCAATGCCCATGTGTCATGACCATTAGTTTTCTCTTTATCCTCAGCACGTGCACAAGTTTGCTCATGACGAATGGCGTATCATTCCGTTGGTTGACGCACGGCTCGTTCATCATTTTTGGATTATTTTTCTTTTCGGGCGTCTTTGGACGACAGGTGGTGCCTCCTGTGGGATTTTTCCGTGACAAAGTGGATATTTGAACCAATGATTCTTGCCAGAGCCGCGAGTCCACTCTGTAAGAATTAGGATCTTCTCCAATAGGAATTGCCAAAAAAAATTTTTTTTCTCAGTCCCGCGATTCAGGTCACGCAGGAGCCCGGCGAATAAATCAGCCAGATAGCAAAGCACGCATGCGCACCAACTCCTTCCGTCATTGGAAGAAGGAGAGGAGGGTTAGTCCTGCAAGGACCCTTCATCAACGGAAGCGAGCACGTATCGCAATCAGGAGGAAGTCCACTCAGGAAAAGAACTTCACCGCCATTCAATCCTTCGTGGTCTGAGAGTCAAATAACACCGGCTAATAATTATATACACAAGATCAAAAGAAATGAGATCACATCAGAGAGAAGTTGGTTATCGCTACTCGAAAAATCTAATGGAGAAGATATAAAAAGAAATTATTTTTTTTTTAATTTTTAAAATGATTGTACGAGAAAGATTGAAGTGATGTTCTTCAGCTGTAAGGAATATCTAGAAAAATGCTACATTTTGATGTTTAAATGAAAAATAGAAAAAATATAGTGAGTACACTTATTTATGTGTGTGAATTTGGTGCACTTAAATAATAAATTTGGTGACACTACTTGCGTGTAAATTAATAATAAAAAGTGCAAAGCATATTATCTATAGTTTTAGATAAATATACTTATTCAGAAGTAGTTAGGATGTAAATAAGCACAAGTAGAAACTAGATTACCTGGAAAATAATACTGATTAATGCACAGATTTGATTATTTAAGTTGAGCAATAGAAAATGTGAAGAGATATCTTTTGTGAAATGTGGTAAAAATAGTGTTACCTTTTCATATTCATCATGGTTGTTCATTCTCTGAGCAATGAATCGCAAATTGACAATGGCTCGTTCGACATCCTGAGGATAATGTCTCGGGACGTAAGGCAAAATGTCTGAATCTCCATCTCCACGGATATTGTACGCCATCAAACTCATACGGTTGTCCGGAATCGGACCCAAGTGTCTCGGCGGGCGGGATCGAGGGGGAGGCGGGGGCGGAGGATTCATATCCTCATTCAAGTCCGCATTTGGTCTTCTGATGCACAAAAATCGGGGGAGAAAACCGATGAAAAAGCGGCGGACCCAGGGCGCCATGCGATGAGTCGTAGGTGAACGGAAATGGACGTTGAGCACAATGGAAGTGAGGACCACCGAGAATCCGACTAAGATCATGGTGAAGAGCAGGTATTTGCCCAGGAGAGGGACAGCGAGGGAAGTGGATGGCATGATTTCGGTGATCAATAAGAGGTACATGACTAAGGATAGAAGAATTGAAATGCAAAGTACTACTTTTTCGCCGCTATCTACTGGTAAATAAAAGACTAGAACGCTAAGGTAAGAAATGCCGATGCAAGGGATGATGAGATTGACGGTGTAGAATAATGTCTTTCTTCGTAATGTGATGGTGAAGGTGATATCTGGATAAGGCTCTACGCAACAGCTATAGAATTTTTCGTTCTTTTTAGCTGGAACTGCCATTATGTCCCATTCGACACTCAAGTAGTACTCTTGAAGGTCTATTCCGACATTAACCAAAGTTTGTTCTTTATTAGCATGAGTGTGAATCAGGTCGATCTATAATTTTAATTTCAGAAATTATCCATTCATTTCAATTCACTTTTCCTTTTGCTTTTACCATAAATCCGTCGTATGTCCATGACCCGAATTTCATAAAACATTCCTGTTGGTCAAACGGAAAATACTCCACATCAATCTCGCAAGAACTTTTAAAAATGGCCGGTGGTTTCCACACTACGGTTCCATCATAATTCAACACGGCTTTGGTCATGGTGGTCACAACGTAACTTCCATCAGCACTAGACGAAATAAAATAAACATCTCACTTCACTTCGTCCTCCATCTGCTTATCTACTCCGCTCACGTGGCCCTCTCGCCTCTCTCTCTCTATTTCTTACTTATTATATAACACGATGTCAGGTAACCATAGCAACTCGGATGGAACAAACAACTCCTGAACACCACCGTACTCCTCAGGATCCCACTGCAGCTTGTAATCATGCCATATCTGCAACACAAACATCATAAATCAACTCTCACATTTCTATTTAAATAAATAATGAATCAAATAATGAGATTTGTTTTTGTTTCTTTTTTTTTTATTTTTACAAACCCAAAGATCAATGTTTATCAGGAGTAAGTTTAGTTTCATTTCGTGTATAGTTAAGGGAAAGCTTAATCTATCTGGACGTGTGAGTGCACTTGCTCGTTTCATTTGCATTACAAAACACTTTAACAGCTTATCACGGGTGTCTGAAATCGACGTTTCGTCTAGATTTGCGCATTGCCATCATCAAAAGTTGCCGGGTGTAGTCCAAATGTTAATCTCGTCAATTGGCGAACAAGAGAAATTCAAATTCAACCACTAACTACATCTACTCCAACAGATGTAAATTTATGGATTTCTGATTTTTTTTCTTTATCTTTTGTATATGCTACAATATCTAAAACTCAGCAAAAAATTTCCCTTTTGAGAATTCCATTTGGAAATTGAAGATGGCAAGCAATTTCAGTGTGTAGCCAGTTTTTACTTATCTCGTTCAAATTCTTTTCACATTGGAAAACCTATCGCTCCCTCAAGTGTTTCTATAGCTTAAAATAAGAAAATTCCGCATGAGCAATTAAATTCCTTTGTATTTTTCCCATCCCCCTTTTCTTATTCTTTTCTAAATCTTGTACAACTTTAAGATAAGTCATGTTCTTTCAATTTCTCCACTGTCTTAAAGATTCCTGATGGAAAATCCATGTAAGATATGCGCTCTCTAATGAAGCCGACGACAATCTGGATGAAAGCACTTTCGTGTTATTGTCAGTTCAACATCAGCAAATCAAAGCCGAAAACATTTGTACTATTCAAACTCAACAACAAACTTCAAACGCAAACACTGACAGATGACACAACGATAAATTGATCCGTTGCACTAAAATAACTCGCAAACCTACAAATTTAGATGTCATCACAACATATATACTGGATATCTAGCAATTGGCTCTTTCTCACTTGCTCTTGCTCTACCTCCCGTTGCCAACGTGTCACAAATCTCTCGGGGGTCCCAGTAGTGACAGGAAATCTTTTACCCCTGAAAACTGTGATGGTTGGTGAGCCATGCGACTTAGAATGTGGTGTAATGATCGGACAGTAACATGTGGATGGATCAACAGCGCCCTAGGAAGATGAGTTGACCCGTTTAAACTAGTGGAGTCTCGCTCCACCTTAACTTATAATGACAACGCGCATTCGCAATATAAACAAATGTAATTTTCATAGACTTGTGCAAAGTTTGCGAGAGAATTTTTCAATTACATTTGCTCGTGTCACTTTTGCTTGGTGCTCACGTCACACCAACTCAGCCTCAATCAGGAAGGAGAAAATTGCGTAAATATTAAAGAGTCGGAACATCTTTAACTAAGCCAAGACCGTGTAAATTTTGCAGCAAATTTTATTTTTAATTTTACTAAATGTCAGATGCAATTTCGAATAAAATTCATCAAACTTTCTTTCCATCACAGAAAGTTAAGATATTTAAAAATTAGAATTTAAAATTTTTTTTCTCCTTTCAGCTCACTTATTCAATGCCCTCTGGTCGGAGCAGCATGTCAGAGGCATGCTCTGGGCAAGTCATAAAGTTATATATCAAAGTTGGTGTCACAGCAGGCGCCGTACAAGAGTCGAGGCCAACATCGATCGATCGTATATACACAATAACAAAATAGGTGGACACAATACGAGTTAGTAGCGATCATCTTTCAACGCCACCCCTTTTGAATAAGTCATTAAAATTCTTGCTCGGTTTGTTACATGTGTCTTGCTTGCAGGCAACCAACGGGTTCGCCACATTCCTCAGTGCGAGAGATGATCGTGTTACATCCATCGGGGGCTCATTTGCTGCTCTATATATATGCAAAAGTGAGTTGATGTCACGTTGGCTTGATCTATGGTAGGTGCATACAGGCAGAGTGCAATTTGCTTCAGATTAACTCATAAATTTTCTTGACTAATCCTTTTCTATCTGAATGCAATCTCATTTAAGTAAGGAAAAGCTTTTCTTAGCTCAACATCTACTAGATATTTAAACTATGTGTAAAGTTTGCTTTTTTCTTCTTTCCCATAAATCAAATAGTGTAGTGTGTGGTGTGTACGTGAAAAGTTTTAAATTAATTTAACGTTATAAATTACTTACCTGTTCTACCCATACGTTTGTCGTCATGATTTGATTTTTAAGATTCTGGAAAATTGAGAATTATAAAATTAAAAAATAAAAAGTGTAAATTAAATATTTACTTTATTTGCAATATGGATGATATGAAATCAAGAAAATGAAAAAAAAGTTAAAGGAAAAGTCAGAAATGAGTGAAACATACAGCTGTTCCACCCCTTTACGCTCGGCTTCTCCTCACTGCCCACATGAGTTGCAGAGAAGTGAAACCTGTCACCCAAAGCTGTTACTTTACCTCGTTACTGTGCACCCCAAAACTTCTTGATTTCAACCTCAAGGTCACTTTGCTTCTACTTAATTCTCATTTACTCATTTTTTTCTCTTTCTCTTTTCTACTTTTCTACTCCCTGAAAGAACATTAAGGGTTTAAACCTACTTTTTTTTTCAACGAAACTCATTAACTTCAATTTGGATAGGTGAGTTATAAACACACTTTTATTTTAATGACTCACATTCAGTTCTCTCTACTTTAAAATTTACCTTTCATCTTTTTTCTACATAACTGCTATCATCTATCTACAAATAAAATTATAATAAAATCCAAGCCAATTTCCTTTATGCAAATAAAAGTAAGTGAATGTCAATAGTTATAATTTAAAATTTTTTATCTTTACTTTACTTTTCCTTTCTCCACCTCCTATAACTTTCTTTTTTATTTTATTTTATTACTTTTTATTTCTAAAAAAAAACGGGAAATTTTATTTTTTATTCAGTTGCTCATCTCAAGAGATTTTTCTGTCCATTTTATTAACTTTGCTGACCTGCGAATTCCAATTTCAATTTCAAATATGTCTTACGATATGCACCATAGTGAATTGGGATAGCGTTTGCCTCAGGCTCCTTAACTCGAATGGTACCGTAGAATGGATGTCTTGAACCATGGGATCGATACAAAGGATACAGAGAGCAATAAGCAATATTACAAATGCGAGGGATCATAAGGTCTTCGAAAAATTTTTTTGATTTATATAAGTTAAATGTATAATTTTTTCTCAAATTTGAAGTAGGATAAAAAATGAATCTGCCATTATTCTTTCCATTTCTCAATCTGTTAAATTTAATAATTTCTCTCAGCGTGTGAAGATTTGAAGGAAATAAATGATCTTTCGTATAGCCACAGCTATCAATCACGTAATTACAAATCAATTATTTCCGTTGTGCGATGACAGATTTAAGATTAAATGCTTTTTTTTCACGCTGTTCAATCAAAATATAATCGCTTTTCTCGAGGCAGGGCGAGATTTAGAAAAGCAGATGGCAATTTAGTGTACCCTTTCTCTGCTTATTACGTGACCGTAGTAGCACACGAGGCAATTAACTTGCACAAAGATTCACAATTATACGATGCTTTTATGGTTTCCGTTAATGTTATCTGTGTGTATAAGGGCCGATTTTATTACTTTGCAAGCACTCAGCTGAATTTGCTCCTCCTCCCACGCGTACAACTCACATTTTCAACTTAAATGAGTTTAAGAAAACAAAATAATTTATGCGTTTTACATCAAAATCTTGATGGAAGAGCTTATTAGTTCAAGTTAGATCAATAGTCATTTAAGCTCTTCTTTATTTATTCAACAATGTTCTCATACTCAAAAAATCGACATTAAATTTTTTAAAGTTGACTTCTTAAAGTTTTGTATTGTAGAATAAAATTAATGATTTGTGGAAAGAATTTTTATTTTTAAAACAATAACGATACCCCTTAAAATAAGCAGATCCTTTGAGAATTGCTTTTCCCAGCACAACTTGAGTATGTGAGTGCAGCCCAACAACGGGCGCAGTTATTCTAACACAATCTCATTTCTTTACTCAAATGCTCGAAGCAAATAAAAAGTTTTAGGGGGTTGAAAAAATAAAGCTATTTACCCCGTTAAAATAAAAAAAAAGATTATAAAAAATTTATTCAAATAGATATATCTTCAACTAGATTTAAACTAATGAAATCTTCTATATACTAAACAGAAAAAGAAAATGGGCAAATAAAATAAGAGCAAAGGAAATAGAATAAAAGATGGAACAAAATAGAAGAATACAATAACAATAAATTGATTCAAAAGTCCTTAGGGGCATGCATTAGATGATAAAATAACAAGCCCAAACTCATAAAGCCAATTCGGATCAAAGAGCAACTTTGAGCTTTAAGGCAAAGCTGCTAGAGAAGTCTAATAAGAGCAAGAGAAGAGAGATGCTGGTGACCTATAATCAGCTCCCAATTGGACAAACACCTGTCGGTTTAACCCCAATTGCAATTTGGCAATCGATTTTGTGAAACTAATTGGTAAAATAATTTAAATGTTTGTGTTTGGTAATTGAAATTATCGGATAGGAAGTTGATGTTGTATTAAAGATTGTTTGTGTCCACTCGAATTTATCTCTAATGAAAATGGAAGGTCAGGGATATACAGTGAAAGAGGCCTAATCTGATTGGAACAGGAAGAGGGCTGCGTGACGGGCTTGTTCGTTAACTGGTCTCTAGTGGACACACACTACATCCTAATGTCATTCAGACTTGCCAATAAATGTTGGCAGTAGACGTAAATGCACTTTCATTTTCTCTTGTATAAGTTTGTCGATACAGTTTTATCAACTGATAAAAGAGTCATTTTGTTGTAAAAATTGAAACAAATAACATCACTAACAAGTAAGTATTTATAAAAGTAGTTTTCTACTTGAAACGAATTTTAAGAGACGAGAAAGCATCAAGATTGATTGATCTTTAGTTGCCCAATCCAATATTGATGTAATATTCGTAATTTGTCCAAGTTAGAGAGATGATTTTGTTGTCAGTTGGGAGTCTTAGGAAATGATTAGACGATTCCACCTCTGTTCGTCTCCCTTCTTTTACAAAGAAAAAAAGAAGAAAGAAGAAAGAATTGCACTCACACAAATTAGTCCCCTATCTACCCTTCCATTTCAGGCGCCCTCTGAGAATTGAATGGGACTCAAGCGCGAAAATGCCTTCTCTCGGTTTCTTTTTTCGCTAGATTACGATTTTTATGCCATTCTCTCACATTTTACTATTCAAAATAAATCTGAATTGACTTTAATTCAAATTTCAATTAAATTTATACATTTAAAGCCACATTATATCGTTTTTTATTAAAATAAAATGTAGGATTTTGTTGATGTATTTCTGTGACTAATTTTGTTTTCGCATTGAAGTATCGTAAAAGTAATGCTATTCGTCCATTTTATGTAACGAGTTTTCAATCCTTTAAATCTGTCTCTTTCTCTCTTCGAGTAAAGTTGTTTTATATGTCCACTCACAAAGAAGTATCAGGTGTCGGTTTTCCTTTTTTTTACTTTTCTAAATGGACCCATTACAGTTTGAAAACAAACAAAACTGTTTTTATAAGATTAAACAACTTTTCCCATTCTGAGTTTAATAATTTTTTTTGTATAGGTTTTAAATTTCTAAAAACTTTTGATACTCTATAAAATAAATGGTTTATTTATAAATTTATAAAAAAAATAAGTGTTTATGGTATATATTGCAAACTAATATCTTTTTCTTATACTCTGTTTCACTCTGATACTGCCTTCTTTCGGTAGCTGTCTTTTTCAGGTGACTGCATGTCCACTCACATCCTTTCGGTTTGAATGATTGCTTAGCTACTGGTTTTGAGTGTAGACAGCAGACACCACATGAAAGACATGATGTTTGTCTGTGCACTGATAGCATGAAAAGGGAGAAAAAATATTTGAAGTCGTCAGCAGAAAATAAATTGGAATCTATTGAAACAACGTAAACAAGACTAAAAATCAATCAAGAGAAGATACACGTAATCTAACATAACAGAACAAATACTGTTGGACAAAAACAAAGCCCTGAAATTAATAAATGTAATGGCGGTTTCATTTTGTACAAGTACGTAATAAAATAAAAATGCACATACGCCATCTGATGCTAGCTCCAGGGAGATACGTGGAAGATATTTAAATTATTCTATTTTCCATTACTGCATAAGTAATCTTGTTATAAAAATCAATTTTCAACGTATTCATAATTAAAAACATGTTTGTGATGAAATATTAGAACTTAGAAAACAAAATGAAATCTGAGGTGAGAAAAAAGACAACACTTCTGCGGTTATCTCAAGGGTTGTTTGTTAATCGATTAAAAATAAGCACGATAAAATGGCTTATATCGACAAGTACTTGAATTGTATTGGTTAAATGTGTAATGTTTGATCAACGATATTTTAATCAGACGAGTTAGTATTTTTGTAGTTAAAGCTGATGTGGTTTGATTTGAATCTCTTGTCGATCTAAATTTTCGTTAGTTTTATTCGCAAGTGAGTATTTTTTCAATTTTATGTATGTAAACGCACCTTTAGAAGCCGCAAACAAAGATTCACAAGATGTGCTGGATCAATACGTCACAGACGGATGCAGAGCCGTCTCGTGAGAGAAAAGAAGATCCGAATTCAATCCCCAGACCCCCTATTGTAGCAGTTTTTTCATTCAATCCAATGTTTCATCTCCTGCCAAGGTAATAGTTACATGGTTTGATCCAATTGTGGCTAGTTTGGGGATAAAATTCACAGGTTCTAATAAGTTTCAAGTCGAATTTATTCAGCAGACCACTTGTTTACAAGAAGTGGTGCACAAACCTCAATTAAAATCCAATTAAAAGAACATGTTTTCAACTAGGACAAAATCTAGTTTCTCAATATTCTCTCTATTTAGGCATAAGTGGTTGAAAATTAAATTTTTCGAAAATATTCCCCAGTTACTTGCTTTGAATGGAAATCCAATTTTTTAAATTTCTTAACTTTTTAAAAATTGAATCGTAAATTGAAATCGTGTTTATTTTATCTCCGGTAATCAATTAATTATTTCTTTCTTTTCTTTATTTCATTTATTAATTAAGTTACACAACTTCAGCCTTTTAAAATAATTAAATACATTTTCTTTAATGTCGATTTTTTCTACTTGATCACATTTTGTGATTTAAAACCGACCTTTCTTCCCTCTTTTGACTTGTCGTCTTTCTAATCACTTTATTATTACTGTCATTTCCATACGAAGTTTAAAAATTTATTCTCCAATTTTGTGAGATATTTTTTATTTATATCAAAAAATGCTTAGTTTGGGTTAGTATTTTTTTCTACAAAATATCCTAACAGGTGATTATCCAAATAGATAATCGAACATAGAAAACTGCTGACCTCGCAATTATGCGGCTCGATTTGGCGGTCTCCCATTTTGCCGCCATTCAATTGTGAAGGAAGGACGAGTAAATCGATGTCAATCATCAGAGCTGATACAATTTCCTTTTTACTTGCCTCCATCAGTTGACGCTGTAGGATGTCACTGCCATCATCATCTTTGCATGCCCGTCACAAGTGTAAGCCTAAATCGAATTGAGGAAGCAGTTGCAAAGAGCTTTTGTAGAAAATGACAACAAAAATGCAAATCGACAGCTCTTTGTCAAGGTTAATTACAGATCAATATAAGACTTTGAAAAATTCATAAATTCCATTTCACTAAAAATAAAAATAAATCAAAAATAATTTTACTTTTAGAAAATTATTTTCCACATTCTATCACTTGAAAAAAAAATAAAAAAGAGACGAATCCAATGACGTCATAAGCAGGCGCCATGTAAACGAAAGAGTTCCAATAATCAAATAGTTGAATAGAAAAAGATGTGCAGATGGTTTATAAAAAAACAATTTATGATTCACATTTAAAAGTAATCAATAAGCAAATTTGTATTTCATCTCACGCCAGAATCTCAAGTTCTGGAGAAGGAAAGAGCAGCTGCAGAAAAATGGCAGCTGCATCAAACAATCACGTTTCATTCTGCGCAACTAGCATTTTTTCTTTAGCGTTATCAAAAACGAATATACGCGACATACATGCAAAGTATTTTAAATGTATAAACAATGCAAATAATTCTATACGAGTGTTTTTTAACAAAAATTAACAAAACATGAAAAAATGATGTTTATACACTAAATGACGCATCGGAGATAGAAAATTTGGATAAAAACTCACCAAATCAATCAACTGGGACAGTTTAAGCCCCATTTTGACCGTAATTTTCTCCGAGTTGTTGCCCACTGGTCGAATGAGTCGGTTGTATTTGGAAAGCAAATCGTCATATAGGCGCTTAGCATCGGGGTTGGCAGACATGATGGCCAATGCTGGAATCGAGGAGAGAACTATGACCAGCACAGCCAACACCACTTTGCCCATGGCCAGTGGCTTCTCCATCGCTGTCCGGCAGGGGGAAGGGGTTCCAAGATGGGGGTGAGTTGATTTCACCAGACGCTCATGGCATCCCTGCCCCCAGCCACCATTCGCTTCTCATCGATCTCCAAACGAGAAACGCAGAAGAGACGCTGAATGCAACGCCCTCTGTCGGCGCATCGTGGCGCAGGTCTTCAGTGTGAGATGTGTTTTGAGATAAAATAAGGATTTCATTAGGATAAGTTGAGATAAAAGGAAGAGAGAGAAAGGTGCAATGACTCAAAGTATTAATAGCGTCGGGGTTTTGTTTTTGTTTGTGTTGTGGTTTGGTGGATTATTACTGAACTAGTTTGACAGAAGCTGAGACATGGGTTGTTAAAAATTGTTTTAGTGCTCAGGTGGATTTTCTAATCTGTTAAGTTGTAGGCAAATGAGGCCCGATTTGTTACAACACACCTGCGTTTGAGAATAAAATAAGAAGGGCGATAAAAGTGGGGATTTTGACCGCGTTTGCTCATCAATAATTCTAAGAGGAAAGAAGAAAGTTGCGTTGGGAAAAGCTGTGCCAAAACTTGGAATCTGGTTTAGAAATAAAATTGACTAATATGACATACCCGGGAGGGGTCGGCGAAGAGGGAAACGAATTAATGTAATAAAAATAAAAATACAGATAAAAGAGAAAAGAAAAACATGGCGGAATCAATAGTTGGAAATTTATTTACTGTGTAATTCCTCCTATAATCTGTTTTCCTGCTTAGTTACAGCAGCGCTGAATACGAGGGAATCACCGGAAGTGCGTTGGTCTCTTTTCGTCACCTCCTGGGAGGATAAATTTGAGTATAAACGGAAATGAAAATTTTCTGCCCGCTTCCCGTCGAGAAAATGTGGTTCAGTCTTCAATACGGTCTTCACTTATAGGGTGAGGGGGAAGGAAAAATGATTACGCTAATCCCCACCAGGACGCGTTCGATCAACGCATCATGGTTGCTATGGCAACGAGAAGCTGAAGCTGTTATGTGTGTGTATAGGCCTAGCTCTGATGTTGTTTCCATATCAGTTGGCAGTGTGGGAATCAAATCGATGTTGCAGTTTAATAATTTATACAAATTGCTGTGCAACAAGAAATGAAAACATCTCAAGGGAACTGAATTAAAAGGCAATTGTGTATTTTGCCCAAATATGCAATTTGTTTTATTTCTTTCGTTTTGGTTTTATATTTTAAAAAAACGGTAATGTAATAAATGTACTACAGTTTGAAAATATTGTAATTGTAAATTGATTTTGATTATTTTTTTAAACTCTGTAAAACGCAGTTACTTTAAAGTATATTTTGTCAATTTTAATTTTATTTCAAGTTATTTCGTTTTAAAAATAAAAACATCAAAGTATTTATTTAAAACCAGTTGAATTTTTAACATTTTTATTGACTGTAACATTTAAAGAAACTACTGTATAAAATATTGCTAAAGTTAAGAGAAAAGTGTGTAGCATTCTGATGAAATAGAGTTGGTGATTAGTATATCTGATGACGCTGCAAAGAAGAAACTTAAGAGGATTAAGGTTCAAATATTCTGTCCTTTTTGGCGCAAGCGAGTAGAATTGGCAAAGTGGAGAATATGGAACTGAAATGTTCTTTTTACTTTATTGTTCAATTCACAAGTTTTCAAATTCTTTTTATTTTTTTATTCTTTCTAACAAAAAAGGAATGAAAAAATACAAAACCACCATTTTTTTCCTCTTGCTTCATTCCTCTCAAAGATTTAATTAAATACTGAAGATATAAACATGCATGCGGTTGCTGAATTAATTACATTTCCAAGACTACTTTTTTACAAAATAAAATATCATGCCCTTAAACTAGAAAAACTTTTCTCTCTTATACTAATAAAAAAATTAAAATGTAAACAGGAACTACGAGAAAAACAACAATTATATAAATCATAAACAATTTTTAAAAATTGATTAACAGTTTTTCTTTAATTTTAAATGAAAAAAAATGTTGTAATAATTGCTCATCTGCTACCAACAAGGTAAACACAAATGAACTGTAAATCACAACAGAACTAAACTGCATCAATTTCAATTTTTTTCCTTCATTATAGCAACGTCTGAGGCAGGCATCTTTCTTCAAACTCACAAACATCTTTTCTAATATTGATTTTTCCTTCTATATGCATTGGCTTCAAGGTATCAGACGTTACTCTGCTTCATGAATTGTCTCTAAAAAGAGAAATGCACATTATGAGAATACCAAGCACATAAAAAGACGGGAAAAAAGGTGATTACTGATGACTATCGAAACAGTGAAGGAAACTCGGAGGAAAAAGACATTTTATTTTCCACATGTTTAAACAAAAAGTTGATGTGTTGTTTTAGTAAAATATATTGAAAATCAATAGCTAATTATATTAAAATAAGTAAGGGAAATCAAGTTGAGAGAGTTGTGTTGTGGGTTGAGTGACCAGCATGTAACTACCCGCAGTAAGCAGAAACGAAAATTAATTACAATTGTAGTAGAAAAGAGAGAGAGCACATGTGGGTGTTTTTAATTGCAGAAACAAATCAAACAATTGAAGCATTTAGGCTCAGAGTTAGGTTAGGCTTAGTCATGACTCAACGGTATTCAGTGGAGCATGATACCCGCATTTGTACAAACAAAGTAATCATTCGACCGTGTCATGTTCTCTGCTACTCAGGTATGAGTTTGTTATTATTATGCGCACATTTTGATTAATTTGCCCCTAGCTTACTTTATTTAATTACTTTCAACTTGTTGACATTACCTAACCCATGCTTAGAGTTTGATTTCACTTACCTAGGTAATGTTCAAAGATTCCAGTTGAAGTAAACATGACTTGATGGCAGCATGGCAACAACAACAACAACGAAAAAGAGAAAGAAGAAAATAACGAATTTAATTTATTTCTGATGTGAATTTTTTTAAATATTATTTTTGGTGTTATTGATTGGTTTTATTAATGATGTCATTATTCAGGGTGTGTTTGGGGTCAATAAACATAAGGAGACAAGTTGGATATAAATGGTGGGAGGAAAGAAATCGGTCTCCAAGGCAACCAAGAAGTAATTCGTTTGCAGACAAAGACGTCTCCTGCAGTTCCATCCAACACGCATGCACGATACGATTTAAGTTGATAAGCCCACATCAGCAGCTGAATTCATTTAAAATAACAATTTATCTTTCCTTTGCTATTTTCAGGAAAACAGTCACAAATATTTTCAATTGATATTTAAAAATTTATAAATGAATGTTTTAAATTATTTTTTTAAAGCACCATTTTCATCCTTAAATATCTCTAAGTAAAAAACAAACATTGTGTTTACTAATTTAAAATGTTTTCAAGTTTTAGAAAATTATTTTTAACAAGATTTTGTGTTTGTAAATAAATAATATAAAATTTTATTGGCGTATGAAATGCTAGTCAGAAAATTAAATTATGAAAAGTGATAATTTCTATAAATTCATTTTCTTGATTAACTTTATAAACAACAACTAAAATTTAAAATGAATGACAAATTATATAAACAAAACCTACCATCAAATTTGTAATTCAAATGTCAAATAAATATTATTTATCATTTAATTAGAATTTCAAAATAATACAAACAAAAATAAAAACATATTAATTCACCGATGTAAATATTAAACTATACATTCATTTTTCAAAACCAACGAGACCGAATTCATGTATTATCCTCCACACTAAATGACGTCACAAACAGGGACGCAGACGAGAGCGCAACGAGCACCACCATCCATCGATCCATCGTTTGGGGGCGGGGGAAGCGCAGGGTTCCCGCCACCATGGTTGCCATCCTACAACGCTTCCTCTTCACGATCTACGCTAGTTTATTAGTGATAGTGAGTAGTATCCTGTGCAATCCAGATGCAAAACGACTCTACGATGATTTGCTCTCAAATTACAATCGACTTATTCGACCGGTCGGCAACAATTCCGATCGTCTCACCGTTAAGATGGGACTCAAACTGTCGCAGTTGATTGACGTGGTGAGTTTGGATTAACCCTTTGAATTCCCCTCCCCTTCGTTTATTCGATACATTATAAGCTTCCCCTATTTTCTTCTGTTTATTTTTTTATCGGGTGATGTTGATTTCATGTAACGTGGGGGAAACCAACAATAACCCAAGGGTCAGGGATGGTTTGGTTTTGCGATACTAGCCGACATACAGCGCATCCTTGAGACTGTTATCTTATGTGAGTAATTTACTCTCGCTGTTGCATTTCATCTTCATCATGTTTAGAAACTCATTAATAAACATGGCAGACAGGAGCATCTTTTATAAAGTGAACAAATAATGTCGAAGATAGAATGTGATTATAAATTATCGACCTTAATTAAATGACGTTGGGTGTGTTTAGTTCGGTATTTATGTAAACAAAACAATTTATAAAAATTCCATGACTGAGTATAACTTAAAACTTTGATATTGCATTTTTTTTATTACTGTTTATACAAAAAAAAGCTGAACAATAAAAAGTAAATTGCTTCGAGTGAAGATATTAAGCCTAAATTCGACTCAGTAGCGACAAATGGCCGAAAAAATGAAGAATTTAATGGCATTTGAGATTCGCTAGTTGAATGTGTAATTCAAGATGAACTCAGCAGTTATTTGGTTGACTTTAGGTCTTGTCTTCAACCCTTCGGCACTTCGATTATGTGGCAAACTGGATAGTTAATTAAAACATAGTGCAACTATTTTAATTAAATTTGATCTTGAGTGTAACGATTAATCAGTAGGCTTATTGATCGTTTTAAACAAATCTTATTTTCTTTAAGTTTCTTAAAGTATGGTTAAATAAATTTTTGTAAAATGAGTTGAAAACGATTTTTAAACTGGTGTCAAGTAGTTTTTTAGTGTTAATTAAATGTTGGAATGTTCTTTGATGTTTGTAATCGAGTAGACTGACTTTTCCTTACATTAAAAAGGCAGTCAAAGTAGCACTTATCGTATAATTAGAAATCTAATTTGATTTGTCCATGGATTTGATGAGTGAAGGATTTGATTTATTTCATCCAACATCTACACACATATTTTTAATGATGTATTTTTTTAATTTGCTACATTTTTTCTGTGCAAGCAATTTCAGTGAGTGCAATTTTCGAAATGTAATTATTTCACTGCAATTTTTAGTTGAAAACTTCAAGTTTTTTTAGACGTAAAAAAATTATTATTTCTTTAAAAAATGTTTAAGTTTGCAATTGCATATTTTTTTTTCCTACAAAGGAGGAGTGTTTGCGCTAATCTTAATATTAACATTGATTTTTCTGGGTCTTGCATTTGACAAATTCACTTAAGGATTCTTTTAAACCAAAAAAGGGGGCGTTGAGGAAAAGTGGAAATGAGACTTTCCTTTTCTTAATCTGGAATTACAATCTAATAAAAAATCAATTTATCAGAACACACTTTCCTATATGATATAAAAAAATAAAAAAAGAACATTATTTTAAATTTGTTCATTTAATTAGCACATTTATTTTTTTTATTACTGTCTAAACTTTCATCACATTTATTCTTTAAATTGGTTCTAAACTACGATGCGAGGAAACCATAAAATTTTAGCTAATAAAAAATGGAGTTTTTGTTATATAGAGAATGAAAAGATAAAGAAAGAAGGGTGCCTCAAGCATTAATATTAATTGCACTATAACGGCTGATCTAGAGAAGGAAAAAGAGAGATGACAATATTCATTTGTTGAAAAGAGACAACTGGTGACAAATAAAGCACATCTGGGGGACATGATGAAAGATACACATCCTACAAACAAAAGGTGATGTAAGATGAAAAAAGATTAGTCAAGAAGTTTTTTTAAGGTTTTATATTTATGTTTATTGTTATTTTTAGTGTTTTAATGTTTAGATTTTGATTTAGAGTTGCTTGAGGCTGTGGATCTAGGAAAAAGTACTGGATTTTTATTTGTTTTTTTAATTAAGTCAAAGTTATTGGAACTGGATTGAAAATTTGATAGTAACTGTGAGAGGTTTGGTGTAAATGAGATCCAAATTCTCTAATTCCACTTTAATTGGAATGCAGGGTTACAAAAGGGGAATAAAAGTTGAATTTTGTCAAAGACAAAAGAGATTGCAAAAGATTGGAGTAAACAGAGTCGACTCAAAATCGATAAAAGTTCAAAGTTTGCTTCCATTCAACTTCAATCTGCCAATTTCACACATTTATTTTGACAAACTTTAAAGTGTAGCCTTTTACAACAACTAAAGAAATATAAAAATGATCAAAAACAAAGGAGAAAAAAGCTACTTTCAAAAAACAAATCTAATTTTTTTTTAAAAAAAAAATCAGAATTTCATTTTATTAAAAATTAATTTTTCCATTTCAAACCTGCTTGTTTGCATTTAAAGGTTAAATTAAAGTGTAAAAGGAAAGTGTTTAGCTGTTAAAGTCTTTTCTAGTATAAATAATCGTAGACTCGAATGACTTTTCCATTCCACGGATCAAACGAAAGCCAATGTTGAGCAAACGAGGCACTTAAGAAGAAAACTATTTTCCCTTGAGACTATCGTTTCTATATGCGACAGAGCAAAGAAATATTACCAGTCCTTCCTTTTCAAACACTTTCTAATTCCAAACTTGGAATTAATTGCCTGAGAAAAAGCCCAATGCCTGCATTTGTTGACTTGGAATAAATGCTAAACTTAAATAGTCCTTAGTTTTATCAGTAGAAGGCGCCACGTTCAATTTAACTATTCCATATCCAGTGTGGCTTGAGTTGAAAGTTTTATCATCAGTCTAGACGAAATCACGTAGAAACCCTGTAAATATCTTCACTTAATGTGATTTTGAGAGAATAATTAAAGCAATTTAATGGACAATACGATGAGTGATTTTAAAACTGCAGTTTAATAATTATGTTGGTAGAAATTCAGTAATCGTACATCAATTTCCAGAGTGGATTTAGTTATTGATTCCCAGTTAAATAATGGAATACCCTTTTAAAATTTAAGCTTGGTTTCAAACCGTTCCTTTTGATATCCTGCAACCACAATAAATAGCTGAATTTGTAAATTTAAAGTTGAAATGGTTGTTTTCGAATGAAAAATGACGAAATATTTCTGGCTTTCATTTTTTTCTTTGTCCTCGAATTTTCTGGTTTCGAAGCTGAAAAACACTCGAGAAAATAAATAAAATTGATTACTTTACCCCTTGCACCTGTGATGACTGTCGTTCAATCCAATCTGAACGCGCTTCCACAAATTACTCCATTCCTTTTGAAACACCAAAGAGGGCTTTTGTCTCGTTTACTCATCCACTCGAGTCAAAACAAGATCGTCATGGGAGACATATTGGAAACTCAGAACATATAATGTAAACATGAGTAAAGAGGAAAAAAAAACAAAAATAGTCAACTTAAACATAATTGCACGTTTTATTCAGTGACATTTGAAAACCCCTTTCATGCCCAAATGGACTCAGAGCCTGTTTCCAAATGGCTTTCCGAATTCTATCCGAATGGATGGCAATCAAGGGACTGAGGTAGCGGGCTTGCGAGACGTTGAGGCGGCATAATTCGATTCCCCTCAGCCTTTGAGAGTGACGTGGAGTGTGGTGGTAGGTCCCATGGGGTGTGCCCTGGGTCTTTTGGCAATCGTGAAGCTTATCACGGGTGGTGGGACTTCTCTACTGCTGCCTCCAGTGACCAATCCATCACCAGAAGCAGCAGGAGCTGAGCACCAGATTCCAATGGAAGGCTCAAATCGAAGAGCTTCAAAAGAAAGGATAAGACAAAAGATGAACAACAACAAGAAAAAAAATAACAAATAACAAATAAAAAAGAAAAAATAACGAATAAAAATAAAAAATGGCAGATAAAAGGTATAAATTTCTTCTTTTTTCATCTAATTTTTTTTCTTTTTCTTCTTATCTCTTTTTTTATTATTATTAATAGATTTTTGTACTTGTTATTGAAAAGTCCATAAAGTTTTTGTTTGGGGTTTGGAGAAGAGAAGTTTATACCTCATTTGAATGAAGTTAAAGGGCAATTAAGTTTTGCTCTTTTTGTTGAGGATTGGGATAGTTAATCTTGAATTACATGAGAGAAGAAAATAGAGTGAGAAAAAGAAAGGCTTTTGATGGTGGTAATAAAATTGAAGATAAGTCGGACTTGGCTTTTAAATTATGTGTGATGAGAATCAGATTATATTCAATTTACTCGGTCTACCTTCGCAATTTGTACTTGGTTTGTTTTTCCTCTTGTTCGCAACATTTGCTTCAATCCTACACTAAAATATTAAGAAAAAAAAATCCTTTTTGATTTCATTCTATTTAATTTGCTTTCTGTGTCTTATGACTTAATCAGATTCCATTTCTTTTCATTTTTTTCTCTCACTTTTTTGATTAAAAATCTGCCTTTTTTCTATTTTCATATTCGAGAAAGCATTTTCTTGCTCATTTAATATCTTTACTAATACGTACATTTGAATTAAAGTTAACAATTTTGTTGTTTTTGTCACATGTTAGACACGTTTAAATGGTTTTATTTCGACTCTCGATGGATTTTGAGTGCAAATTTTATGAAATACAAGTGCAAATGAGCACGAATTTGAGTGTAAATTAATGGTTGTTAATAAAAAATTGATAAAATTAAATTGTAAACTACTCGAATACGTATGTAAATTGCATGAAAGCTAGGTAGAAGCCAAATAATCTATATGTAAATTTAAAGAGAAATTTCTTTAACCAAATTGAATAACACTACTTAAAGGTAAGGTAACTCTGTAGCCATTTGGTGAAGGTATATTGGCCCTGTAATAACATTATACCTTACTTTAGAAATATTTACATTCCAACTAGTTTAACTTTTCATTATCACATTAAAGTATTGAACTACAAATGTCAGTTTAGATGCAAAACTAGAAATGCAGCCATTTTATTCAATCAACTTGAAACTAATTTTATTCTTTTTTTGTCTTTTCAGAATTTAAAGAGTCAAATCATGACTACCAATGTCTGGGTTCTACAGGTAATGAGAAAATATTTTTTATCCTGTTATATTTGTGTTATTTTTAGATGTAGCTCATTGAGTTTGTGTTTAAACATTTGTTTCTAACTAAAGAAATGAGAAATTAAAATAGAAATAAAGTAAAGAAATGGATTTTTCTGATTGATTCTTAGACTCGTGTTTGCCATGGGCTTTTTTTCATGTCGCGGTTACTTATTGACTTGTGCTTCTCTTGAGAGAAGAAATGCTAGCAAATTCATGATTAAAACGACAACCTTTTTCAAAATTCATAAAAGTAAGAGAATAAAAAAACTAGGTGACGTGTTTTATGAAAAGAAGTGCGCCAAGAAAATATTAATTTTTATTCAAAGAGATTCATGAAAGACATTTTTTCTCTTTTTTTTTAATTTTTACTTGCCAATTTTCCATTGCACTTCATGAACCCTTTTTCAAGACACGTGCAATGTGCAGCAATATTGAAACTATCGACCAGCGTTTCTTTTGCCCTCTAGGGGGTCACCGGCTGTCACATGGGGGACAAGCCACATTGGCACAAACCCACACTACATTTCTTCTCGTGCAAACAGAATCTCATACCTCGGCATCTCATTTCTTCCGTAGTAACCGACTTTGCTACAAGAAAAGAATCTCTTTCCTCTTCAGCTTCTTCAACAACGTGTCAGTTTAAAGATACAAAATTTATTTTACATCCCAATAACAGCCTTTGAAATGGGCTATTTTAAAACTTGCTAGAAATTGGACTTTTTGCTATTAGATAACACATAAAGTGGTGCAACAAACTTTTATGTGCATATTCAGATACGAACTGAGTTTCAAGTGTAAATAAAAGAAATTAACTCGTATTTATCGTTGTAAAAAAAAATTAAACTGATAAAAAATTGTATAAATTATGTGAAAATAGTTAAATTCTAGTTCAATATCAGCTGTGACTTATGATATCTTCCAATTGGTTAAATGTTTAATGCATGAGAAATTTTCGCTGATAAGGTAAAAGCTGACTTTAACGTGTTAACTCTTAGAAAATTCTTTATAAAGATGACATATTCTTATTAACCTTCGTTATATTGGAATTTTTTTTATATCGAATCGTGATCGCAAGTAGAAATGATGATATTGTGCTATCATAACGTTACCTTAGTAACACGCTCAAGCGTTTAAGAAAACAATGCTGAATAAACATTAATATTTATTTGATCTTAAATCAATAATAAAAGTATGATATTAATTTCGGTTACTTAGAATTAATTCTTTAGTGGAGAGGTGAGATATTTATAATGGCGGCACAACTTTAGCTTATCGTTTATGCATCACGCTTGAATTGGTTTACAGCGTTGATCAAATGACAAATGGTGGATCGTGGTTTGGAAATTTGTCAACACTTATCAATACTAATACTAATAATTGATGAGTTTTCATGTGAGATGTATTGAAACTGAAATCTGATTTTTGTATTTTTTGTTTTGTTTATTTTGTGCAGAAGTGTTCGTTTAACTTAATCTTTATACAAATAGATTATCAAGAGATGCATTACTCACTTTTATACAAGAGTTTTTCGATTAATCCATCTTAATACTTATTTATTAAATAAATTGAATAATTTAATGATCAAGTTATTATTATTTGTAAAAAGGAAACTAATTATCAAGTGCTGCCATCATAATTTCTGATTCAAACTCCCCAGCAACTACATTTTCTCACATTAATCATGCCACATTCTTTTTCTTTGTGTGGTTACAAAATAAAAGAAAACCTAATAAATTTTAACTAATACATTAATTTTACTTTTTTGCACTGTGTAGTCCAACTTGGCACATCCTTTTCTATGTAGATTACAAAGAAACATATGTACTGTACTGCAGTAAAAGTTGAAGAAAAAAAATTAAATAGGTAAAGTTATTAAGATCTAAGTTAATTACGTCTGAAATTAGACCAATTACTGTTGAATTTGCTAGCAAAAACAAACATTTTTAACAAATATTTTTATCTAATGTTTTAATCAACAGAAGAATTCTAACTCATTAAAATTCCACTTAAGAAAACAAAGATTTCAATTTTTATTTCTCAGATTTCTCATTTAATAATTTCTTGTTTACCCAAAAAGAGTTTTGGAAAAATAAAAATAAAAATATTTTCTCGTATCCACTTATTGTGATAGGAGTGGCAAGACTACAAATTGGTCTGGGATCCTGCAGAATATGGCGGAGTTGCAACTCTTCATGTTCCTTCCGAGCACATTTGGTTGCCTGATATCGTGCTGTACAACAAGTGAGTGTAATGGCACATTTGAAATCTTTTTTTTAAATTCCATTAAGCAGGTATATTTTTCTCTCTCTCTTTCTTCACTCTTGATTTTGTCTCCATAGCAACTACCGCCCAAACGTTTAGGTGGCGGTAATAGCCCATTGGAGATGGTAGTACCAAGGTGGGAGGACTTTATGGAGTGAGGGGAAAATCAAAAATAACTCGTTACATTTTCAATGTGACTCGAGGGGGAAGCGAAAACTAGTTTCTACAGTCGTACAATTGGTTTTTGTTTCGAAAAATAAACTTCACTACCAAATTTGATCCAACTTTTAATCCCAAACTTTCCATTTTCTTCTAAGAGAAAAGAAAAATAAAACTTAAAACAACTTTTCCCTCCTATTTCATTTGATTTGGATTTACATGAAGACACTTTAACTTGATGCTAGGTTTTTCCTGTTTCACTTTTTTCCCATCTTTTTATCGATGGGCTGGATGCCAGAAACTGAAACCAGAAAGATTTTCCAAGTAGAGTCATAGTGGGTTTTTGGGTCTATTTCAAAAAATGTAAACATGACACAATAGATATCTCTTTAAGATGGGATCCATCCACTAGATTTCGCGAGAAAAGAAAACCCGCCATTTCCGTTTCCGCTGCTCGAATGCAGACTCATATTCCTCTCTTGTTTCTATGTAAACAGATCAATAAATCCTTTGAATTTAAACCCGCAAAGAAATTCGGCCTATCATTTACAGAAAATTTTTTTCCCTCTTTTTTTAATCGTTTTTGTTCAATTGCAGAAGTCGATTAATTAATTTTTTTAAGCGTTAATTGAATTTTGTTTTAGTGCCGAAGGCAACTATGAAGTAACTATTATGACCAAAGCCATCCTCAACTACACGGGATATGTGCAGTGGAGACCACCTGCCATCTACAAAAGCTCGTGTGAAATTGATGTCGAGTATTTTCCTTTTGATAGACAAACTTGTCTTATGAAATTCGGTTCGTGGACGTATGATGGATATATGGTAAAACAATCTACATTGCATTATGTAAAAAAAAAATGAGAAATGGTTTTATTATGTGTACGTTTTAGAAATTTTTTCTATTTTTTATTGTAGCAAGTTTCAGGAAAATAGCATATCTGAGATTGACGATTTAAAATACAAAAAAAAATTGAAAGAGAGAAGAAAAAATTAAAAAGTGAAAAATTTATTGCCTATTTCATAATGAATTAAACTTGAGAGTTCATTACACAAACCATTTCTCCAATTTATGATAATGCGTTCATATTTAAACACTCATTTAACTATCATTTAAAAATTGATGGCTGTAAACAAAGAGTAATTTATTCATAAACTATATAATTCTATTTAATAATAGAAAATGATTAAAATAAATAAATAAATTAATTGTATATTAGGTGGATCTCAAACACTTGAACGGTATTGAAGGTATTAGCGTCGTGGATGTTGGGATAGATTTGCGTGAATTTTATCTAAGTGTCGAATGGGACGTGATGGCGGTACCTGCGATTAGGAACGAGAAATTCTACAGCTGCTGCGAAGAACCATACCCAGATATCACTTTCAACATCACGTTGAGACGAAAGACACTTTTTTACACTGTTAATCTCATCATACCATGCGTTGGCATTTCTTATTTGAGTATTCTCGTCTTTATTTTACCTTCTGATAGTGGAGAAAAAATGTCTCTCTGCATAGGAATTCTCCTATCTCTTACCGTGTTCTTCCTACTTCTTGTTGAAATCATTCCTCCGACTTCTGTGGCTGTACCCCTGATGGGTAAATATTTACTTTTCACCATGATTCTCGTGTCCATGAGTGTCGTCATCACTATCATCGTACTCAACGTCAATTTTCGCTCTCCGTCGACCCATCGAATGGCTCCTTGGGTTAAGAAGTTCTTCTTGGAGATTGCGCCACGGTTTCTTTGCATGAAACGTCCTCAAGGCGAGGAAGAGGAAGTGAAAGAAAATGGCAATACATGCAAAGAAGTCGAGACACGTGCCATTCAAATGGACGAGAAGCGACCCAACTCGCCTCTCTTCGACTCTAGATACGGAATCGCACTTCCAAGTGCTCCCGACGAATATTTGACTAGTGACTACGGAGATATAAGTCCAATACCACAAGATAATCGAAATCCCGATCTCGACCGAGCTGTTTATAATGTCAATTTCATCGCCCAACGTTTAAAGAACCAGGATGAATATGATCAAGTAATTTTTTTTATATTTTTTTCTTAATTTTTTATGGCTCATTTAACTTGTTCCAGCAACATTTTCTGTTAAATGAGAGGTAATTAATTAAAATTTGATACAACACGAAAACGGTAAATGTCATCAATCAAACGAAAATAAGCCTACGTTAAACTAACTTAATCATCTAATGTGTTCTCTAAGTGCAAACACGTAAAGTCTATTGGGGATAGTGTGTAGTCAGATGGCATTTTTGTTTGGTGCAGCGTTTCCATTAAATGGCAGAACATGCTTGGTGCAATGTTATCATTTACATTCTGATTTCGGTTTGATTGGAGGGGGCTGGATGCAATGTTAGAGTGCCAAATTTACTTACAAGTTGATTGAAAAGTTGATTCAATGCGATGAGATTCGCGTTGCTCATGTAATGAGAACATTCGTTAAAATTTGATTAAAAATAAAGCACTTTCAAGTGGTGCAAAAAAATCGAAAAAAAATTGAAAATTAAATAAAATACTTTAAGAAAGGCTCTTTTTTATGGTTAGATGTGGGTATTGATACAGTTTATTGTCTTAGTGACACGTCAAGAGGTATGAAACCTGTCACTTTGAAGACATAATTTAAAATTAGGACTCAAAAGCGGAAATTTGTTGTATAAAAAAAATAGAAAATAAAATAAATTTTGTATTTCAATCCACACCCAACTCCTTTGCTGTAACGGAAGTGGAATCACAAATAGAGTGCTTGGGGAGAACAGAAATTGAATTTGACAACTTATTGTGTACATGTTACTGCATATTCTCAACACCATTCACCTAGGGGTTTAGAAACAGGAAATAAATGTGCTCTGCCTTATATATTATGTACTTTTACTGTAAGAGAAAGGAGGAAAAAAGTTGGAAATGCTTCAGATGATGAGTTTGTAAATTTTTTCAGCAAGGGTAAGATTGTAAATGGACTCGATAATTAGAAGGGTTCCTTCTAAAACGAGAAAGTGAGCTTAATACGGCCGTAAATTCAGTTCCTCTTACATCTTAATATGATCCTAAAAAGTTCATCGTATCGTGTTTTACGATGTCTAATTTGCAATTAAGTTTTTAGTGTAGAGAAAACGAGAATCAATAGGTTGAAAAGGTTTGGTCAGGAAGAATAAGAATCGAGGATAGGAAAATCACGTCATCTTTAAGATTGAGATTCAAATTGATTTGGGGAATCGGGGGATGGGTCAGAAGATGGTTGTGGGCCTCACTGTACCAGATGTTTCCGACCAAATGGTCCAATTTAATGGGTGGTAGGAGAAAAACGTCTGAGGCTCACTCTGAGTTGACTCCCGTTAGGAAAAAGTAGCCTGATCCACTGATTCGCATGATTCGGTTGTTGTAACGAGGTCCATGTGTTCATAGTTTTGTGCACAGAGACCAATGGAAAGAGTAGCTCACATATTAAACCACTTACCTGGTGCTCCCGACGAATATCTACTCACCGCAGGGTCGACGAGTAATTTGGCTTTTGGTGAGGGCCGCACCTGTTCTCAACTGGCAAGTTTGTTACAAGAAAAAAATTTTCTTTTACCACCAACACCATGCAATTTTATTACCAGCTTTTCGCCAACTGTGTTCAAGAAGTTCATTTCGACTTCTCCATACAGCATGGCCCTAATGACGTGTTTGATTTTTACTCTGCGTCTATAAGGACAATGAGATTTTTTAACTTTTCTCCTCTTAAAGCTGAAAATATTTTTCATTATGATAAATGTACTTTGATAAATACTTGAATGAATCATGGGAATATGTGATAAAGTGAACAAACCGACAATATTTCTTCTTTGACTTATTACTGGTCATTATTGTGGTTTGTGATCAATCTATTTTGATTTTCCCGAAAAACCTGAGGTAAATTGATTAGATAAGTTGTTGTACAAGGTAAAGTTATGACAAACTGTGTTTGCGTGAGGTGTTTGTGACAAAATATACGTTAATATTTGACCTGTGTATGTGTAGGCTTAATTTATAATCG
>JAQFZN010000189.1:0-41954 GCA_034687075.1 Geophilus carpophagus
CTAATTTGCACAACCGTCTCACTTTGCTTGATTACCTGATTAAAGACGACTCGGTTTATACAATTAATGACTAAACACATTATGTAACGCACAATTATTATTATTTTTTTAAATTTTTAAATTTTAATTGTAAAAAAAATTTAGAAATGTAAAAAAATTTTTATAATTGTACAAAATGTCGCTAGAGTGCTCCATTTTACAAAATCTTATTGCTGAATTTTGTACAAGTGAGAGTGGTATCTTTCTCTGCTGGGATCCATTTCTAATTCAGATTTGTCCATCGTGACCCATCAACAAATTGGTCGGTGTCATCCACCACCGTTACAGATAACGGATCCCGGTATGAATCAATTCTGAAATCACATTTCTACTTCCTCACTTTTCCAACCCCTGATTCTAAGTGATTTTTAGCATGACTCATGCAAGTAGGGAAATCTTTAACGGTTCTAACATTTTTCTCAAAAGCTATTTCAACAAGATATTTAAATATCATTTATTTGCATTTGCATTTATATTTGCAGTCGGTAAATGAATTTTTATATTGGAAATTCCATATATAATTTTAACATTTAATTATAATAATCTAAAAGATTTTATAATTTTTTCCAACTCCCAAAAACCATCATTAATGATTAAAATATGAATTTTATTTTTCTATTTTATTTTCAAACTTGCAAATCCACTCATTAATTATTTACTTCGAAATTCTCTATTTCCGGTTATATTATCTATATTTATTCCTATCATTTAACTTTCAACCTCTAATTACTATCTATTCTATTTTCGATACAAAAATTATAAAAAATAGTAGCAAACGCCCAAACGGTCAATGGTTTTATAACGCAGTAGCATTTTCGGTAGCAATCTTAATCGATTTTCTTCTTCCCCTCGACTTGTCAGTCGAGTTGGTTCAAATCTAGATATAGATTTTTGCTTTTGACTCACGGATAAAAACAGGGTGGCAAATGTTCACACTCAACTCGCTTTGACGTCTCCATTAATATTTAATAAGTGACATTAGTGACGAAAATGTAGCGCACTAAACACAAAACTCTATTTGTATAAATAAATAATATAACTTAGACTCAATCGACAATATACACCGACTCAATTTCGACACTTATTATCAAGTTCTAACCCCAAAATGAGATTCCAACCCACAACAAAGTAAAAAGAATAAAAATAATTTTAAATTTGAATTTTCTTTTAAAAATTCTGTTTTATTTAATTTTTTTTCTGTCTTTTTTGTATTTAAAATACTGGTTTGGGACTGTGAAAGAAAGAAAAAAAATTTTCATTTTCTAAACGATCTTTTCTAAAATGAAACAGAAAAAAAATTCAAATGTTATAGTTTTTTCCCCCTTCTTATGGTCATTTGTCCTACAACATTGCGAATGTGAAAATACAATTTTATAGTAGTGAATAAAACCAAGGGAGTTGTTTCAATTGACTTCAATGTTATTTCACAAGAGGGATTTACAAGAATTCAATTTTGTTAAACAATACAAAGTGAATATTTTTTCGATTTTCATTTATTTCTATTTTCAATAAGACAAAAGTATTCAAAAGTCAGTATGAAAATATATCAACTTTTCTTTTTCTTTTGTTTTATCTCAACCTATTTTTCTCCCCTTTTGATATTTGCACAAAAATGGAATGGAAGTCACCAAATATCCAATTATCACGGTGAAAGGGGAAAAAGGGCAATAAATTGACACACTTTTTATGTCTTTGCTAGGGCAGAAGTAAAAGCTGTGGTAATTGCAATTTAGCGTACAAGTTTGACATATTTTTTAGCTTTTCTAGCTTGCATCGATTCTGAAGAAAGAGAACTTTTCATTATTATTAATATATAATATTCGTTTCTACATAAACCTAAATTTCAAGCACTATAGCTAAAAAAAATAACCAAATTTGATTTAAATAAAACCAACTAGATAGCTAATTAACATCAATTCAAAAATACATTCCGATTAATCTTTTTTCCCTATAATTAGCGTGCTAATTGATGACAAAATCATCCATTACTGCTCTCTAACATATAACCTCATTTCAGAATTAATTAAAAGTTAAAATACGCACTATTTTTGCATTAATTATGTACAATTTTAATGTTTCTATCGGGAAAAAGTGTCTTAAATGTGTTTATGTATTCAATTTCATACTAAATTTCACAATAAAAATAAAAAAGAGATGATAAATAATTAATTCACCATCCATTTAGTAGCTTTAATTAATCACTTTATAAAATTACTAATTATTACCGTGAACTAAATATTAAAAAAAGCAACTTTAAACCTTCAAAGCGTCGAAACGCAATTACACACTTGAAAAATAGCAATGTAAACAAAATCATGTTACTTCAAGCATCAAATTTTTACAAACAACAATAACATCAAAAAGAACACAATTCAAAAGAAAATATATATTTTAATTACAATTATAAACTACAAACACTTATTCTAACCCCCTAAGTAAATACCAACATTTATCAAATCCATTAAACGCAAATAATTACATCATTAATTAAAACTGCTCGTTAAACTTTTTTCTTTTCAGAACAAACAAAATTGCTAATGATCCCAACAAACTGAAACTCTTAAACAAGATGTTATTTACAGCTTCGTCAATCAATAAACAACTAGTTCAAGTATGACTCATCACCATGCATCCACACATTATCCAAATTGAAAACTCTTCAGTGCAGCTACAAAATACTTGTCTAGCCATCAACACATTGATCCTAAAAACCTTAAAAAATAAATAAAACAGCACCACAAACCCCAATCATCTCAGCTGCTGACTCATCCAAAAGGAAGGAGGGGCTGTTTTAAAATCACTTGTCATAATTCACCCCATCTCTTGCTCCTTTCTATGTCCCATCTTTTCCCCTCTCCCTCTCTCATGTTCCCTATCTGTGCACTGTGCGATTCTTCCTCTTCAAAGAATATCCCGCACCAGCAGCTGTATTTGCTCCTGACTGCATCAAACTGCAAAGACTCCAATTTGACATAGGGTCCTTAATTGGGATAATGTGGCCTTAGGCCGTGTGTCCACTCTTTCAACTATTTTCCCATATGCATTGACCAGTTAATAGAATTATAAAATTTTTATATGTTTACTTTTTGAATAATTTAATGGGTAAATGCATTTATTTTTAATTTATACTAATTTAAAAAAACTAATTTAATTTTTATTATTAAAATTTACGTTGTAATAATCGTTAAAAAAATAATTAAAAAAATTAATGATAAATGTTCATTTTCACTACATTAACCTATGGACATTAACATTTAACTCAATTACTATGAAATTTTACAGCAGGCCTTAAATAATACAATTTATTCAAATTTTTTCTTCAAAATGGCGGTACGCACAAAAACAATTTTCTCCTTTTATTAAAATAACTAATTAAATTAACTATAAAATTAATTATATTTTTTAGAAAAAATTAAATGATATATTAGCAATACGATGCATGCGCGTAACAAGCAAAAAACGGTTTATGCAGAGAAGCTTTACAAAGGCGGAGCTTTTTCGTTACATGAGTAGAGCAGAGAAGATTTAATTGGAAAAAAAAAATAAATTGTATCGTGGTGTAATCCGTACAGAAGGCTTCAAATCACGTGGAAAAAAGATGGGACTTTGGTAGTATTAAAGTCAAAGAAGATTTCAATCTAAGCTTATCACATACTCTCCCACGTCATCACAACTTGCACCAATTACCTGATAATGAAGATGAGGGATTAGGACGTCTTTTACTTCCCATTAATGGAAAACACTTTTAAAAGTAAAAAAAAAAATTGTTACAACACTAATAATAGCATTACAGGATGTAAAGCTGTCACTAAAATTAATGTCTTGGTTATGATTTTTTTTAAAAAGATTTAAAGATCCTATCCGAAGCGTTATGACATCAAAGTTTGCATATCTTATCACTAGATCTCGCGCTTGAAGCATTTCTGCACAGATTCTGCATGAGAAAGAGGAAATGGAGCATTTTCGAAAGAGATTTTTCGGGGATTTCACTTCATTTTTATCATTTTGAATTTTTTTATTATTTTTTAAACTTTGTTATGAATAGCCGTAATGGGTACACACATCTTTAATTTTAATCAGATTGTGAAATGTGTGTGTAATGAGCGCTCCATTTATTTTAAAGTGATGGGTAGTTAATCAGTTTGAGTAAGTTAGGGTAACGCGAAGAGATCGTGATTTCTATCTGATGACGTATTTTCACTTTAAGCCTTTAAAACCCAGATCGGCTTATTTCAGATCAGTGAAGCGAAACATTTTTATAAGCCTCTCAGATTTAGCATTAAATCCTATTCCTTTTCTTTCTTTAAATTTAAATTAAATTACAAATTATAAAAATATCAAATTTTTCATGATATAATTCATTTTCTTCATTTTCTATACTTATTAGAAAGTGAAATAAAATATTTAAATATTAATGCTTTTCTCACGTCAATACTTTTCAACTATTAATGCAATATAAAATGAATGCGTTTCAAGCACTCAATAGGCATAAATATTTAGAAAATGTGAATAAAAAATATATTATTTTCAAATTTTTCATTTAATAAATAACGAAATTACAATAAATTAATTAAATTGACTTGATAAATATAAATTAAACACAAATTACCAATTAAACTAATCAATCAATTCAAATCTAAAGTTGCTATGAAATCCTTTTACGATCAAAAGGTCACACTTTAAACAGTTCAATAGATAAAGCACTCATCAATTACCATATTTTATGTCATTATGGCAATTAATAAGTTTACAAATTATTCTAATTGTTAGTTATTGTTAATTATTTGACAAAATTTCGACATTCAAATCAATTAAATTGAGTAAATATACTGACAAAAGTTTAAATTGCAAATGTTCATTCTTTTCTTCAAATCTATAGATGATTCACATCAAAAACTCAACCATTAAAATAAGAAAAAACTTGAGCGAATTTAGAGTTTCCATTCATTCTACATCTCTAAAATCCTTTGGAAGATCATTAGAGTCTTGCAAAAATAACCCATTTGTATTTTTCTCCATTTTCTTCCAGTTTTGTTTATGCATTCAATAAGATGAATGAATGTTTACATCAATTCAACTCCTACATAAATATGATATTCAAAATTTACTGACGTCATCAACTTGTTTTTCTTATATAATTTGATTTTTTTAAATTTTAAATTTCAAAGTTTTTAAATTATCACTGTTTTTATTGAATAATTTCATTTTAAAAAAATTAAAGATGTAGTTTCCCTTTAAATGTGCCATATTTACCTAACCTTTAACACCTGCAAATATTTTTTCCTCTTCTTTTTGGCCTATTTATCATAATTAAACTACTAATTGCTGACATTTATTGCTATATATTTCTCGAATTAGTTCGTCTTTAATAGAAAATTCTTAATCACGCAACTGTTGTCAAAAGTTGACACACGCGACAGTGCGAGATATTAGAAAAGAGCGAAAAACTGACAAAAGTTTGCTATTTTCTATTATAAATATAAATATAGAAATGAATTAAGATAAAAGGGGCTTTGTAGAGCATAGTAAATTGAAGTAAGAGTGTGTCAAATCTCACTTAAACTCTGAAATTGGCATAGCAAGTGATTAATGCGAAATGGACACTCCCGAGTCACGGATTTATCAAAACCTCCCCTTAAAATGTAATGAACTCGAACGCAGCTGCACTTTCCAATAAAGAACCAAAAATTAACTTGCTATGGATTATCAACTTATCGGTAGATTACACCAAGAGAAAATCGATTACGAGTAAATAAATTTAAAGACAAATAAAAATATCGATAAAAATTGCAATAAAGTTGGATAAAATTGAAAATTTATATAATTTCTCACTTACAAATTCATTTATCATCAAATAATTAAAAAAATTAATTCCCACATTGTTCATAAACTTGTCAAGATGCAATAGAAATTATAAATAACAAGCACCTTGCTTTCTCTCCTCTTTGTCCTCAAACAATGAATTCTATACAAGTGACGGACAAACTATGTGCGAATGTTACAATCTTATCGCATTCCCAGACCCATAGAAACTTTTTTTATTTTTGTGTATATGTCAAAATGAATAATTAGGTGTGAAACAGTTAAAATGCACTTGTCCCCAACCTTCAACAACTTTGTTTACACTCACACGTAGATTTATAATAGTTTCGACTCACAACAGTGCAATTTAACAATATATAAATGTGTTTAGAATATTGTAGAAATTTATCATAAAACTTGTACTTCTTAGTGACATAAAGAGTTTAAAGTCCCGCCTTCCCAGTGCTCATTTTTGTAACAGTGAGGAATTACTCCCTCAGGAAAGGGTGTGCGAGTAAAAAAAATGCAAAAATGACAGTTTTCATTCACCCGTACTACCTGAAATTATCACATCAATGCGTAAAAAAAATGGATGCTGACCCTCATCCATAACTTGAAGTGATTCAGTTGCATTTTCTCCCCTCTTCCCCTTTTTTTGTGAGTGAAATGTTGAAATTTAGAATAAAAAAATGTAAAATTTATTTTTATTTTTAAAAAATTTCAATTAAATTTGGTTAAAGTTGAGTTAAAGTATATGGAGCGTTAATGGGATTATTTTTAATTATTTTAATTCTATTAATTCTATTAATAGAATTAATGCGTAAAAATTCCGATCTTGTGACTGATATAATTCTTGTTTAGATTAAATTTTGGGATGCCAAACATTACCCCATTGCATGCTTGATGGTCCCCGAGCAGCTAACATGGTAAATCAAATAAACGGGGTAATTAGTCACTCGGTCGAGAAATGGAATAGAAATTTTGGAAAAAAATCTATTTAAAAAATTAAAAATTAAAAAATTGAAAATTTGACTTAAAAAAAAATTGAAAGGGGTGTTTTAATGATAGTCTGATGTTTTGCATTAAATTTTCCTGCAGCATCTGTGTCAGTAATAAAACGTGGAATGTTCATTTAAGCAAAGAAGTAAGATATGTTTTTAGAAAAGTTACTGTTCAACGCAAAAAAAGAATTTGAAAATGACGAAATAACATTTTTTGTAAATAAAAAATATGAACAAAAAATCAGTGAAATTAATAAATTAAATAACTACATAATTATAATTAAACATTTATTCTTTCTTAAACGTCAAAATGAAAAAAGTTTCCCGTATAAAAAAGTAGAATAAAAATTGAGTACTGCTGAAAAGCCAACTCCTTTAATTAAGGCGGTGCTTTTCATAATTGAATTAAATAAATAATATTTAAATTTTAATAAATTTTTAATAAATTTTAATGAAATTATAAAAACAAAAATTGAAAGAAATTTAAAAAAAAACCTTCTCTATTTTAATTTATTAATTAATCTTTAAAATATATTTTTAAATGATAAACAACCAAATAACATTTGCATTCAACCTCACATTCTCCGCAATATATTTTACACCTAAAAAATAATAAAAGAGAAAACAAAGGTATATGTCTTCTTTTTTAAAACATCAAACATGAGGTGGGTTTTTTTATGTGTAAATCCAATTTAGAACATCTCTATCTTTTTATTTTGTTTTTTGTTCTTTTATAAGTCTCATTTCAAGTAGAAAAGAAAATTTAAAATAAAAAGAGAAAAAATGTAGCCACAAATCAATTCAGTGATACGTTGGTTGTTGACTTTCCTTACCGAGTAGAGAACACGAACAAGTTGCAAGGAAAGGAAACTTAAATCAATACAACTCCTCATCCTAAAGAAAACAAACTTACATTCAACCAATGTTGTGTAAAATAATGTTGCAAATTTTGTTAACAAATGCGGAAATAAAATGCCATTTTATCTTTCAATTAAGTGATGTCTACCGTAACAAACTGTAAAATTAAAATAAAATTCCTAAACAATCCACATTTACAATAATTCCTAAATTCTTTAACTTAATTTACATATTAATCATTAATTAGCAATTCAAGTTTTATTAAAGTCACTATACTATAAATTCACGAATTTCTATTCAACGTAAACATTATTACCGAACTTGTATTTCGAAGGAAAGTTCAAGTAGCATTTATATACATCGCGCTCTGTCGTTATCATTTTTTATTCAATGTAAACAAAGATATAATTTTTTAAAAAATTCTCAAAAATAAATTTACAAAATGTTTTTATATTTGAATATAAATTTTTCTAAAACTTCTCTTTTTACATTGGAATTTCATCCTTAAATAACTTTGAAAAATCTAACTTTAAGAAACAGGAATTGTTACCTAAGGCAACTTAAAATCAAAATCACTTTCCATATTTTCTTATTATTCTAATGCTTTCAGACATTTACGATACACAAGATTTCCCACAGCTATGATGTCTTCACATACTTCTATTAAAAAAAAAAAGACAAATTTGCATATCACCCGTTAAACAAATTTTTTAAACCTTAGGCTGAATGACAATTCCATATGGCCGTGAAAGAGGAATAAACTAGTTACACTTAATGTTAAATATACTCCATTATTTTTCTACTGAATTATATCTTATTTACTTACAAATTGAATTTTTCTTTAAAATTAATCAATTGTTCCTTTTCTTAATCCTTAATTAGTGCCATTTTCCTGCAGCGACTAATGATTTTACTGTTTAGTTGAGATAAAATAGTTGGCACGTTGTAATTAGATGAATCATTCGGAATAATTTTCTGCACGTGATGAAATCATGATTGTATCGAGTTGAAGTTGCAGAAAAATAAAAATTCAGCCAACACAGCTGATAGGATCTTTAACTGCATTCACAAGCAAGAGAATTAAATGGTATCAACACTTGCGTCTCTTCTCAGTTTATTTTTTCCATAATTATTTTCATGGAACTCCTACATAAATAATAAAAAATACAAACAAGAACAAGTGAAAAAATTCTAATTTTTTATTGTTTAATGAGGGATAGCGCGAACGCAGTCCCCACTACCAAAAATAACGCGCCCGAGTTACCCTAATTTAGGGCAATCACAGGTGTCAGCCAAAGCTTAGTGCAATGTTTGGCACTCAACCTGGGAATACCTCCTTGTGGATCAAGGTTAATTCCTGCGCCAGGTAAGTATACTTTAACTTATCAACCTTTCCATAAGCAATGTATTAGTTGACTGTTACTTAAATAGTGCGAGAATTAATCAACTAACGTTTTTAATTCTATTTTAAATTAATTGTTTATTACATTTGTATTTTCTAATTCTAAATTATATTTTCTATTTATTTGTTGAAAATCATGTGTTAAAATAAAAAATTTAAACTAAATAAAAATATTGTACTAAATTTAAAAATTAAAAAATAACTTAGCGCCATATGGTGACAGAAATGAGAACTACTATCAACTTATCAACTTTAGGGTGCTGTGGAACAAATTCCAACTTTGATTCACCTATAAAAATGGCGTATCCTGAATTGATCTTGTCATTAACTTTTGAGTACAATTTTAAATTCCATCGTGAGAATTACATACCATTCCCTGACACCTACATGATACTTTTATGAAAAATGTGATATGATAAGAGAAAGAAATGTATAATCAGAGATTCCAGTGATTGATGTTGATTTAAAATCAATAAAATTTATCTATTTCCACATCTGAATTAAAAAATTCCCAATTAAAATTTTATTAAAATTTAAATTTTATATAAAACTTTGTTTCGTCAATAAAAATATAACATCTTTTATAAACCAGATTAAAGTAATCCGATGCCATTTTTCTTCATACTTTACAAAGCAAGTCCAGAGTGACCATTAAAGGGGTTGTATATTCGGGTTAACACTTTGATGGCGTGTTTTGTCTCGAGGGAGATTTCAGTTTCGACTCGTCCATTTGCTGCTAGCAATAGACAGGGAATTGGCCATATCAAATCTCACACCGACAACTCAAACTCACACCTGTACAGTAATCAACTGTTTACTAACCACAAATCGACTCCAAATCTTCTGGGTTTTCAGTATTCTAATATACCCTTGTGTGCATTTTGCTTGTCACTTGCATTAATATCTAAACTGACATAACATAGCAAAAATCGATACAATTTTCTTGTTACGTCATTTAAACATTTTTACCATAAAAATTTTAATACAAAAGTTATTCATTTTTAAAAATATTTATCATTTTTAACATAATATCAAGTTAATTTTAAAATTTTTATATTTTTTTAAAGATTTAAAGGTGACAACTAAGTGAAACATTGAATTAAAATCTCTCCCAAAGAGCACATAGCGTTCAAAAAACATCCTAGAGACGTCAAATTGACTTTTGAATATTTTATGGGCGTCAAAAAACGTCAAATTGACTTTTGGATCTCTTACAAAAATCCTAAAGACGTCAAACAGACCATTAAATATTCTATGAATGTCGAAAAACGTCAAATGGTTATTTTAGGTATCTTATGGAAGTCCTAAATACGTCATATGGACCCCCCTTTTGGATATCTTAAAACATCCTAAAGACATCAAAATAGGCCATTAATATCCCATGGACGTCCAAAACCGTCAAGTGAGTTTTTTGGGTATCCCATGGAAGTCCCAAAGACGTCAAAAAGACGTATGTGATTAAATAAACCCGGTAATTCCCCCATTTTCATACATTTAATAATAATAATAATATTAATGATAATAATAATAAATTAAAACAATAATAAAATAAATAACAATAATTTTTACTGTGAATTCTTTCCCTTTCCCACTTCAATTATGTTTGAACATGAACCCATTAAAAGCCCAACTTGCCATTTCTTTACAACCCAAATAAAACAAGTGAGTACGCGTTTTCCTTCTTAATTATGAATAGAAGAAGAAAAAGAGAATTCACGGTTCCTTAAACACGAACGCAGTTGAGCATCTAAATTAAAATAAATTCATACAATTTATTTCATTTTTAAAAAAGAAAATAAAAAAAATCTTCTCTTATCTCGGCCAAAAGCGAGCCATTAAAAAATACACAACTCGAGGATAAAATGATGAGAGAATCTTAAACCACTGCCTTAATGCGGTCGCATGAAGAGCATTAGAGTGAAGTAATCAAAATGTTAAACCCTTTTCCTACTCTAAATTGCCCTTCTCAACCTCACCTTTCCAGGCTTTTCGTGAATAGATGCTAATCTCTTTCTATGTAAATACGTTGAGAAAAATCTTTTCTTCTGCTTGCATGAGTTGCAAGATTAACAACATCATTCATTAACGCCATCTTTATTAAATAATTTCAGTTAGGAAATTATTTTTCAGTCTAATACTCTAATAACTATTCAGTACATAGAGTGAAACATATTTGAAAATAAGTTTCACATTGTACTAACCCTTTGAGATTTGGGATATGCAATTCAACAAGATGATGGATTTGGTACAAATCAAGTATTTTTCTTAGAAAGTGTAATTTTTCCTTTTCCGCATCATTTCACTCTAAATTTGAATTTTAAAATCAGTTGCAAGTCCCTGAATTATTCAGTCTGGGTCTTCTTTTGCGCCATACTGCTGCTTTGAATCAAAGATGGCTTTTAAGGAAAAATGTTATGTTCAATTTTTAAAGAAATAAAAGTTGAGAAAAGTTCTATAAAATGTTATTAAAGCCAACAAAACACGTGACAATATTGTTTGTAGAGTATCATGTTTTCCAAAGAAAATTAACACTTTTTGCTACTAGATGGCCACGTATCAACTCAATGTCACTTTAGATTTTTATTGGAAATTTCTCTAGGGCCATTAAAGTTATAAAAAACAACACTTTATATTGTTTTACAAATAATCCGCTGTGAAAAGCCCAAATGGAAAATAGCACTTGGGTTTTTCACTCTTAGTCTACAAGATATCTAAGATTTCAACAATGCTACTTCAAGTATGGAAACTCGTAAGGAACTGTTAGAAAATCAATAAAATTATAGTGAATTCAGTTGTCAGTTGAAAACTAAGTGAACAAATGTTGTAGTGGTCAATTTCCATCAAATTACAAAATGATGTACTTGTTATGTTGTTATTGCGCTAATTAGGTCTTAAATGAATAATGACATCACTGATATGAAGCTTTGCTGAAAAGTACACTTAGAAAATCTATGTAAAACTTAAACAAAATATTGACTTTTCTAGAAATTTAACAATTTCTCAATTTATAAAAATATTCGAATTTTTATCATTTCAATTTGAAAATATTATTGAAAATGGATAAGAGAAGTAAAGTAGCTAATGGGGTGCTAATGGTAAAAGCACACAATTCTTGCAGTTATGTGTTTGTGCCCCATTCCCCCAGTGGATTCGCTAAAGTATTGGAATGGCAAGCATTAAATCTGCTAAGAGTACACTTGTATTAAATCAAACGCAGCTTGGCATTCTCTACTTCACTAGAAACAAATTGATTGCAAGCTTGCTTCAAAACCCGCCTCCAAACCTCTCATATCATCTCCATGTTTTATAAAGAAAGAGAAAAAAAAATCTGTGGGTATATAATATAAAATTTTCAAAAAGATCATGTTTCTTGACTCTAGAATGTAAATATATGTTTGCTAGAAATGCGGGTTTAAATAAATTGAATAACTTTGTAATCAGTTTAAATTAAAAATAACTCTACACCACTTAAAAGCAAGAAGTAAAACTTAAAGTTGCATTGCATGCAAAAACGATAAGACAGACAGAATCCAGCCTGCAACCACTAGTTTTTATCATAAAAAACGCTCTACTTAAACCAAACATGAGGGAAAAAATGTAATTAAAATTGTACATGTTCTGGAGCGTCATTAAACAAAGTTTGCTGGTTATCAATGTAAATTTTTACTGGGAATTTAAATTATTAAATTATTAAATTTTTAGTTTTTCAATTTTTAAATTCAAATGTTTTTCATAATTTCAAATATTTTTAGCAAATTAAAATCCCAAAACTTTATTTTCTACTCATTTTTAATTTGCTTATTTTATTCATATAATTTCACCAAAACCATTTTTTTTTATTTAAAAATAATTTCAAATTAATTCATTTTAAATATATTACCTATTTAAATAAAAACCCATCATTTCACCACCCCAACCATCTTATATCACAATCATAATAAATGATAAATAACTTTTACCTGCGACTGGAGAATGTTTGCGAGCAACACACCACCGGCTTTTCCACTATAAAAAACATTACTCAGCATATAAAAATCACTATTTCTAACACCCATACTACCTTCTTTCCATCACGATGTTTAAGAGTGCCTTCGAAAACTGTCTCAGTGTAAACCACAGGTAATTTCTCCATCGCACACACTTAATACTGTATCCAGCCGAAATGGTGAAACATCGCTCCCGCTACACATTCACCTTCTATCGCTCGGAATGAGCCCAGCTCTCGTGCAGCCAAAGCCCCCTCACTCACTTTCTCTTTCCCTCCAACGCACTCCCAATCTCTGCAATCGATTCGCCCAATTTTCTCTATGCTTTTCCTCACTCTGGTGAGATGATAAGAAAATCTTTTTCCCACACAAATGTTGCTCGATATTTAAAATTTTCCAGTAAAATGCAATTTTTTTAATTTTTTAATTTTTTAAAAAATTTATAAATTTGAGGAGAAAAATGTAAATTTGATTTTTTTAGTGATACGATAGATGTACGAAATTGACCTTGCGAAAAATCCAATGAGTAAATCATTGAATAAACAGAGGAAGCAATAGTTGTTAAGTCATAAATTGTTAATGTGGAAGCTGTTTATGTGGGTTTTCCTATTAGATAATTTCGTCTATTAAGTTATAAACTTAACGACTTGTAGTTATTTTGGGTATTAAAAATATCTTCTTCCCTCTAGTGGTGAAAATCGTAAAGTTGTTTATCTTTTTTCAATGAAAATCGAATTAAAACTCAATTTACAACCACTAGCATTAAAAAATCCGATATAAACTCAACATTCTCCATTTTATGTATTAAAATCGATTAAATCAATACGATTTATCAACAAAATCAATAAATTAATCGAAATTCAATGCAAATTTCAAATTTCATAAATTATAAGTTATCAATTAGATCGATAAAAAAATCGATAAATATATCGATTAAATATCAATTTTTTTTCAAGTAATTGTTTAAACGTGTGATGTGCGTGGATGAGTATTACATGTTTTATTCCAGTTCATTAAATGACCATTAGAACACTCATCAATGGGAGTTGAGTGTCAAGGGAGATGAGAGGGAGTCATAACTGACCATTAAAAAAAGGGAGACCCAGGGGAGGAAAAAAATTAGTAGAGAAATTGTGATGTAACATGTCGAACATGATAATTAAAATATAACGTTTGGACAAAGAGCAAAATTAGGCGGAAACAGTAAGTGAGCAATTGAGGATGAAAGTCTAAGCTGAGACAGTTGAGAAAGATCACTTGAGCTTTCTCAGTCACCTCCACCTGCTTCACACAAGATTGGATTCTCAACCAACTTGTTTCCATGACAACAGCATCTCATGTTAGAACTGCTGATCTGGTTGAAAAGAGTCAAGTGACGAACGACTTAACTCGAAGAAATCCCATAAGATTTCAAACAGAATCGAGTTGAATCAGTTGGTTTAACTCTAGTGACAAACTAGAGAAATAAAAATATACAACAGGCCCAATTTGTTGCAATTCAATTTTTACTTTTAAATTAATACTTCATCACATATAACACCTTCAATTGCTTTCTCTCCAAAATGTATCATGTGGATTACGTTAAATAAGAGTTGACCAAGTGTCAAAAGTAAGAGTAATGATATCCTAGAGGACTTCCCTAACATAACTGAAGAGGCTGTGTGTTAATCATCATCATTGATAGCTCAAAGAAAACAGTTGACAATTCATTGAAGCATGGCCTACAGGTTGACACCAACAGAACATATCACTTCCAACAGATGGATCCACTAACAATAATAAGCAGAGAATTCATCACTTTCGGAAAATATTTTTAAAAATGAAAATTAACAAATTTCTCACATATTTTCGAAATTACACATTCAAGCCAAATGCTAATTAGTCTAATTCATGCGTAATATGTTTTTAATGCACTAAAATGGTTCTTTTAATTGTGCAAACAAATTTTTTTAGCGAATTTTATTTGAAAAAAATTCGTAATCCTTCATTATGAATGTTTGCAAACTGTCTAATAATACCCTTTAATTACAACTAATTCTTGCAATTCGCACACAAATCAAGAAATAGGAGGAAAAGAGTAGATAGGAATGCGCATCCTGTTGTTCAATGGGAAGTTGGATTCATCTCTTTCAATAGAAACCAATAGGCCATCAGCACAAAAGGCAGAGGCCAGATTGAAAGAAGCACACAAACGCAATGGAGCAACGCACACACGTCAAAATAACAAAAAGCACATCAAAGTCAACACTCACTGGGTCTACCAACTTCAGATTGAACACAACATATCTATTATACTTGACAAAAAGACTTACTTCCTACCCTTTTTTCTTACATTTTTTATCCATTCTAAAAAATTGAGATTAATAAATGTAAAGAAAATATTTTTTTTTCTTTTACGAAATGAAAAGTGATATAAGAGTTGCTACTTCAGTCACGTTGCCTTTATATTTGACGTGTCATTCATGCAGTGAGTTTTATCTCTTCGATTGACAACAGTACAGTGGCCAGTGTAGTCAATCACTTTATATCTCTTTTTAAAAAATAAGGGGAAAAAATCTATTGTTGAAAAGTTAAAATAAGATGTAATCATTTGACAGTACAAAACTTTACAAACAATGACGTATTAGAAATTTTTAGACCCCTACATTGCACACCCCTACTGGTGGTAGGCGAAGAAAGTTCATGGGTATTAAATCCCATAAGTTTTGTTGCAATTTGATTCCCGGAACTCATGAGCCACCGTAGTTTGTAAACCTTTTCTAAAATATGCTAAATTTTTTGCTAAAATTTTCGAATTTTTAAGTAAAATCAACTTCTCTACATTTTCAGATGTTACTAAAAAACTTATCAAAACTTTATCAATTTTAGCAAACTATAGTAGCCCATGAGTGGCCCAACAAGATTACAAGAAATCATCAACTGCCAACTCGACCTATTCACTCCCAACCCCACTGGTAAATTTAATATTCATCCAAAAATTTTTCCATTTTTTCCTAACCATTAATTACAACCCATCACTTATCATTATCCCTTATCCCTGTTTTAAATTAAGTAAATAAGATTTAGAGAGATTAAAGCAAAGGTCATTATGTAAGAAGAGTAGACATGGTTGTGAGGTTATGATGTGACCAAATTCAAACCCCCTACGGATTCGATTCAGAGTAGCTATGGCGCTCGGTAAATCTACACTATAATTAGAGGAAGGGGTCGTGAATGAAATTTTCTTTGCAAGAACAATGAGTAAAGAGCTCGAGCTTATTAGCATATAAAAGAAGAGGGGTGCAAGCAAAGAATAAAAATGCAAATGCAACTACCCAAACCCACCCCTTCACCAGCCCACCTCTCTTCAAAGCCCACAGCTGTGGTCAAAAAATTAAGACAGCCAATGCATGAATTTAATTGTGGCCTCAATTTACCAAGAATTGACATGCTTATACAATGTTATGCTAATTAGGATCATATTATTGTATGTTGGGTCCGAGTCAAAAGTTGTCACCTGATTGAAGTGGCAGCATGTAATGCCATACAAGTGTGGGCCCTGGTGCAAGATATGAAATGCTAATTTTATTTGCTCGATCTTGTTCAATTGTAAGTACTGCCAAACCAGATAAGCATTGTTTTGTATTTTATAATTAACAAAGAAGCAAGTTCACTTTTATAAATATACTCTTGACAGGGCTTCTTTCCAATTTGGGCCCGTTGTGAAAGTTATCAAATGTCAAAGTTGCATTTATAATTTGATAATTTGTGATTTAAATTGAAATTGTATTAAATTGAATAACATTCCATTATATGCTGTAGTTGGGAACACGGTTTTCCAACATTTATAAAAGTCAGTCAAATAAGGAAGCAAATTTGTGGTTTAAAGTTAACGCAATCGAAGCTTAAGCAACTTAACCAAATTGATCTCATTCAAGTTCCTTTCAAATTAATCACTTGTTTCATAAGTAAAAATCTCTTTTTTTCCATATTTGAGCTGTAATGGAAAAGAAGTCAATATTCGATGCAAAAAAGACATAAAAAGCTAAAAGGAATTCCATTTGGCGTGTAACACAAGTCGACAGATAGCGCGCGGAAAATGATCAAACGTTGTATTTATAGAAGTCATAAAAGCCACCAACAGAGGGTTACACCACCGCAAGAAATTCAAGGCAGCTGTTGCAACACGATAGTGGCAAACAAAATAAATGCTCGCATATACGATTGCAATTGCAACGATGAAAGAAACCACACACTACTATTTTCTGCATATGGTAACACCTTTTCTTTCTTTTTTGCCCCTTCTCTTCTCCACTTGGGCTTCCCATCACAACAACATAACCGACTCCATTTTTCTGGCAGCAAGAAAGGAATGTAAAAGTGCTAAATCGATATCAAAACGACTTTTTACTGCCATATTCGACCCTCGACATTTTTATAGCTACAAGTTTAAGTGGTGGACAAATAACATGGAGGTTGAACATCTGAGGTCGGCTTCCCTGGAGACCACAAATCTTGACCCTATTGGCCAAAATGTGAAGTGTGCAAACTGAAAAAGGGACTTTAAAGTCTTGTTTATCTTTAATCGATCAAAGTCGTAAAAAAATTTAATTAACGACATAAATTTAAAATTTAGAAAAAGAAAATAAAAAAGGATAATTTATTTAAATGTAAGCTTGATTGAAAATAGGAAATGCCAGAGTGAAACTATTGTTAAAACTCAGTGTCCAGTTTGAAGGCGTGGCTGAGTGAATGACCAAGTACCCCCTCAACTTGTCATTGACAAATTTTCGGACCCATATACAAGTCAAATGTTTAATTATCATGATAATTAGGAGGCCATAAAATGGACAATGGCCAGTGTGAATGATGTCATTGCAGCTGATTACTAATTAAAAAATACACTGGTCACTCACTGCAGGACAATGAATTTTTATTGTTTATTTAATAATAAATTATTTAACATCAAATATAAAAAAAATATTTCACCAATAGAATATTACAATAAATTATGTAAATTTCTCTCAGATATGAATAATTAAAATTCTTTTCAATTATTTTTAATAATAACTTCTTTATAATATTTTCGTATAAAACACCCAAATAAAAACAGATACTCAATAATATAGTGCGTGTGTGCACTCAGATAAGGCATGTGGTGTGGTAATTATCCACCCATACAAGGTTTCTATTTTGTTATCCACACCATGGGGCCTTCTGGTAATTATATCCAATAAAGAAAGAAAAAAAAGAAAAAACTCATTACATATATCTCTGTTCGCTAATACAAATAATGCAAAAATCTAAGATTGTTTATTGACCTTATATAAGAGGTCGAAGTTAAAAGGGGTTAATGAATTTTATCAACAAATTCCACTGATTAACTACTTTTCCTTTAAACTTACCGAAATTGCATAATAAATTCTTCACCCATAAAGCCTAGAACCCAATTGGCAATTTCAAAATAAAACATTTTGTACCAATTAGATTTTTTTAAATATTAATTTCCATTAATTTTAATGATATTCATTTTAGGGTCCTGAAAATAATTTTGTCGGGCATCCAGACCCCACAAAATTCCTACTTCCCATAATTAGATTAAAACCAGACTTTTTATACAATAAAAAGTAAAAATATTTACTAAATCTATCACCAGAGTGTGCATAAAACACCAAAGTAAAAACTAACAAAGCATTAGAAATGTTTGATTTTTAAAACCTAATAAAAGCACTGAGATAAAAATTGCACTAAAAGATGAAGTAATATTAAAAATAGAAGTTAGTAGAAATTATTATCTAATCTCAACAAATTAATCCAACTTTTTGTTCACGGTTAATATTTCTAATGGTCTTAGTTCGATTGGGCTTTCGACGTGAGCCAAACAAACATTTGTAATCTCACACACGGCTGATTACGAGTCCAATTCCCTATTCTTAGTGTTCATTGGAACCCTTTCTTGATTCCAGTCAATCGACTTTTACGATCCAACTGCTAAAGATAGAACTGAGAAATGGAACTGATGACATTCGCCAGCGCTGCATTTAATAGCTCTTCGTCAAATCTAGCTCCATTATCAACATCATCATCATTATCATAGTGCAAGATAAAATCTGCAACCCGTTATTTGAAAAGGATTTGCCAGCTTATTACGACATATTTCAATAGATCAAACTCAAGTGTACACAATTTATCAGTAAACATTCTAAATCCAGCATTTCATGTGTTAGGCGTGCAGATTATATGTGATGTTATTAGAGGAGGAACAAGAGACACATTCAGTGACCCCTATCGAACATAGTGTGTCCAAAAAATTGTTTTGTTTTATTCAAAAATTAAAAAATACTAAATGGCATTCAAGTGTCAAGAACAACTAAATATTGAGATAATTGTTTATTTTATTTTATACAAACTCAAAATTCCTCACCCAAAGTAGTATTAAGTGCCCATCTGAAATGCGGTTTACTCATGTGTGATCGCCATGACACTCTAAGCACGTGATAAATGGCTCATTTAATGGCATTTTCTACTCAACCAAAAGCTTTCAATCACCTGTCCTCACAAGTAAATTTCATTAACTCTTAACTTCATGCCAATCACAACACTTTTGTTGTTTTTTTTTAATTTTCTTTTATATAAACTGAAATTTTAAAATAAAAAAATTAAATATTTTAAAAATCAAAATTAATTTCTTACTTGTCACATCTCAAGATGTAATGTCAAGTAAATTAAATTCGAGTTAATAAAGCGACACAAAGTGTGAGTGATACATATTATTTTGATAAATGTTAATCTAAAGAAGGATAGAAAATGATGTAAAGGTGCAGGTGGAGTGGAATAATGAAATTGTGTCACTCGAATGTTGGAGCGCCATATGGAAATAGGGGAGAAAATGCTCACATCTGTCACTAGGACAAGATACAAACCAGATGTTACTGCATGAAACTCTCAAATTTGATATTAACAACTCAAAATGTCACTAATTTTTTTCAATAATTTAAGCAAAATTAAAATTTTTATTCTTTTAAAAAACATAAAAATTAAATAGTTATTTCTAAAAATAATTTTATAGAGTAATAAATATATTTACTTAATTTAATTATATTTATCACACTAATTATTAAAAGCCATTAATCTAATTAATTTCCATCAATTACGAAAACAACTTACAATCCCCTGATAAAAATGAAAATGAAAACATCGATAATTATCTTATGTTTCTTCATCCTCTGTTTGGTGAATGAAAATTTAGGAAAAATCACTAGATCGCACCCGCACCCACAACCACAAGTGTAAGTTGAATAATTAATCGTTATTATTGATAAATTATACCACTTTTATTTATTTATTCAATCAATTACTTATCAATACTTGCAGAGGTAAAGAATGTGGTAAAAAAATAATAGCCAACTGTGACACATCTAAGGATTGTTGCAGAGGTTACCGTTGCAATACAGATGAAAGTGAATGCGTGAAAAGACCTGCTCATCCTCACAAACAGAAGACTAGCACTAAGAATACCAATAAGAATAAATCAAGCGATAAAAAGAAAAAGAATCGTGATGATGACGATAAATTTGATGATGATTTCGATTTCTAAACTTAATGAATATAAGATATTTGTAATCTTAAAATAGCAAAACAAAAATTAAAATAAATAAAAATATTATTTGAAAAGTTTGTAGTTCTATTTTCTACTGTGGAAAAAATTCGAAAATCCAGTAAACTTTTGAATACTTGAAACGTAATTGCTAATGTCATACCCATTCAAAAGTAAACTGGAAATTCGAACTTCCATTATGAATTAAGTTAAATAACTTTAAATTATTTTAACAATTTAAAAAAAATATAATAGTTAGAGTCCCATATATGTACCCCATGTTTAACCTTTGATTCCCTCCTCATCTCATTAAAAAATTATAAAATTAGTAATAAATTTAATCATAATTAGTCTCATATTTTAGTACCTTACGAACAAACGAATTGAAACTACTTCACAAAATCAATATTCTAAATCATAACGACATCATTAAGTGTTTTGTTTAATTAATTAGCAACAATTCATTAAAGTTATTCAAAATTAATCCACATAAACTCAAAAACATTTAAAACAAATTATCATAAGCTTACAAATCACTAGCAAATTCATTTCAACCAGTAAATAAAAATGAAATTTATTTACATTTGTCTCCAGATGATAAGTTTAGTGGCGGTTGGAGTTTGGGCAAACACGGGACCGTAAGTCATTTATCTAATAACCTAACACAAATTTACCTAACCAAATAATAGCACAAGTACCTCTTGTACGCTCGTACAGAAACTACAATACTCCCGGACGGACCGCTTACTGCACCAATGATTACCAGTGCTGTAACTACGTGTGTAACAAAAATATCGGCAAATGCGAGACCATCTGGGCACCCAACGAGCCTGTGTTACAACCAAGAATTGTTGATTAGTCATATTAGTATTTTTAATTAAATTTAACAAGATTTAACTGTACTAACTACATAGTTATGTTTGAATTTTATAAAATAAATGAATAAATAAGTTAAATAGTAATTTTTTTGTTGATGAACAGAGCTGTATTAAAAATTACAATATTTCCACCAGATGACGTTATTAGATGATAAAAACTTAAGCAAAGTGAATAAATATTTTTATTTTTATTAATAATCAATAAAAACATATAAATTGCATAAAAGGTAGTAATTTCTACCATTTTCACATCACCATTCAAACTCCCAAGTGGGTTATCAACGCCACAAAAACTGTAAAATGGTTCACCATTACTGGAAATAGAAAAAGTAACTTTCAAAGTTTTTTATATACGTTTTCTCTTTGCTCGCCGAAGAGTTCTATACCACGATAAATATTAAGTCGAGTGTGTAAACGCTTGAAAACCATCCGACACGAAATGGTTGAAAAAAGGCTTTTACTTGAGCAGAATTACATTTACGATGGAAACTCGTTTATTGAAAACCTCTTTAACGCCTATGCATAAGAAGTGCGTGCAAGTTTATAATAAAAAGAAAAAACGTAATAGATATGTTGTGGTTTTCATGCGTGAAAAAATAGCACTTCGCATTAGCAGCACACTATGCATAAAAGAATGTTTAAAGCTGAGGTACTACTAAAAAGTATTGTGTTTGTTTCCGAGCTACAATGACACGAAAATGTAAAATGCATAATTAATAATCGATTTAAAATTCTAAAATTAACTAAAAGTTAAGTTAGCTTTAGTATTTAAATTAAACTTTAAGATTCAAACTGTCCAACTTCCCTTTTTAAACAATAATTAATTTTCTACAATTTTCAGCCAAACCGATTCCGTATTTCCAGTTCTGGTCCCTTACTCCCTTGCAACCAATAGGACTCAACAAAAAGCAATTCACAATAGAAATTCCTTTACCCTTCACATTATTTATAGTGATGTAACACGAGTTTAGACAACAAAATGCATCCCCAGTGTAACATTTCAATGAATATTTTAATAGTAAATAATTTCACTATTCTTTCCATATTTATCTCCAATTTCAAAACAAAATAAATCAAAAAATAATCTAAAATCATGAAAATAAAATCCGACAATTTTATAAAAATAAATATTCACAAACAACTACCTCTCTTTCCTTTACTTTATACATTTTTACCAGTTTAAAAATTGATGTAAATAATAAATTGCATATGTAGATCAATACATTTTCTAATTACAGCGCTATATCAAAATTTCACAATAACTAAATAAATAAGCAGACAACTCGAACTTGTAAGTATAACATAAATAACAAATGAACAACAATCCACTTTAGAGAGGCAAATTTATAGATTGAGTCCAAAAACCTTTATGTCAAATGTCCCTTTGCCAACTGCATTCCTCTTATCGAAAAGGGAACGCATCACTGCTTTTCTCGCCCTCACCCCATTAGAATTTAAAATAGCCCTAGCAATAACTGGCAAAGAGTGTAGGGGAATTCAATTTTCTGCTCTCATTCCAATACATCCCCAACCCCTAGTTTCATATACATAACGTAATTTTACCTTGATATTATCACTGAATAGCAATCTCTTCCTATAACCCTCCCCAACCCGAGTTTAATTATATTTTTTAAGTTGCAAATGTACTTACCATTTGTTGAGAGATGAGTGTAATAAGTATATAGAATTTCTTACCTAAATAAATAGAATAAATAAAGAAAAATTAGTTTAAATATAATTTAGAATATAAAAAAGTATGGATTTGTATTTATATTTATATTTATAAAGAAAAACAAAATGATATCAGCTAAAAAAAATGTGCATGTTTAAATAGAAAAAATGTATAGTAAATCTTTAAGAATGAGTGACAGTTTCATTATCAGTTTGACTGAAACTGACTCGAACGTTTCGCTTAAACAGACAGTTGAATCGATTAGGAAAATTGTTGTTTTAATGCTTTTCTATCATGATATGTATGGATATAAAAAAAAAAATACAAGCAAAACTTTCAAGTAGTTTATGATAAATGTTTAAAAATATTTTAAATATGGATAAAATAATATACAAAAAGTATGTAATTAATTAATATTTGTTTGGAACCATTTTAATTTTAAGTTTCGCTTTCAATTTCGTAAAAATTTGTAAAAATACTAATTAATTATTCTAAAATTTTCTCATTTACACTTGAAAATTGTGTTCATTTGTCTTACTGCTTGTAGTTTCACTTTCAGTTTCCATTTCATATCTTGAAAATCTTGATTCAATATAATTGACATAAAAATTCCATTTTTCCAATAAAAATTACATTTACACCGACATGATAAAACACTCCAAATCACCTATCAAAAACTTTTAAACTAAAACCTTTCATGTATCTCAAATCGAACCTCCAACACTTGTTAAAATCCAAATAAAACCTTTTCTTTCTGTCAAAAAGTGGAAATAAAAAAGAAAAAACGATATATTTTTTTCTAAAACTGTTCCCAGATAAACTTTTAATGATGTGTAGTTGGCCAAGTCTCGTATTCGCCTTAAAAAATGGCCGTTGGGAATCGACAAGAGTTTGAAATGCATTGAGAGTGCAGTGCGATATTGATAGCAGTGACTGGAGCAATGACCCATGTATCGAAGACACGTCTTCTTCAGTTTTCTCGTCCAATAAAAGAAAATGTCACTTGATAGCGATAGAAAGAAAGAGGTTCTAACTTTGCTTTAGGGGGTGGACTTGTAACAGCTGGTGACAACACCAGACTTTCCCTCGCTTTACAACCAGTGTGAATTCAATTTCACAGCTTCGCTTCAGATAGACAAGTACCTTTTGATAAGCAGCAATAAACTTTGTCCAATTTTTCAAAGCTCCATTTTATTGCTTGCTATTCAATAAACATTTCAATATCGATTTCGTAGTAAACAGTGAAAAAGAATTACATATTTTACTCAATCAACTCCATAATAGAAGCCATACACAAGTAAACCTTTACCAAGACACAACTTCATTTCATTTTCAACCAATAATTATCCCAAATATAAAACTATCAACTTTAATTTGTCAATTAAGATTTAATCAACTTTTTGAAAATTTCCAATTTCGCCAAATGTTCATAAAACTAAACAAAAATCATATTTTAATTCTGATATTTTGACATTTTTATTTAATATTAAACTCATCACTAACATTACCATTAATTGCTATATAATCATTATTGTAATGAAAATTGAAGCTCAAGGTATGTAATTTATTGGAAATTTCCAATAAATTGTACTTTGCACATGGCGGCCACACCTAAGTTTAGGTTGTGAAATTAAGTGAAAATGAGAAATCATGCTCTTAATATTTCATAAGGTTCAAATGTTACTCACTCAGAAAATGCCATTATCGTTCTGTTATTCGCATTCGCCCAAACTGCGTCAAGAAAACAATGGCTTTTGGCAACAGCATCACATTTATATCGACTGTTTGCTAACTTTAAAGCAGATATGACATGCGCCAACATGAGCAATAAAACTTTTAAGAGCCATTCAATTAAATCTAAGTAAATATTTGATATAAAGAGACTTGCTTCAAAGAAACTTGTGTATATTTAAAAAAAAAAAACATTTTATACTTGTACCGCCCTTACTAGATTATAAGGAATCTCTTGACTTCTCTTATACACTCAACTTATAATTAATATTGCAAGAATCCAGAGCAGACTTTTTTTTTATTTGATGAAGCGCCCTTACAAAAAGAATGTGAGCTATGTGTTGCCTATATTAGAAAATTCATTACATGTTGAGAGAAAATTTTTCTCACCCAAAGGGCAGTCAAGTGCAAACATTTTAGATGGAAACAAGGAAAATTAAGTCACTTTGATGGGTGAAAACAAGTGTTTGGGGTTTTTTGATTGAATTGATAAATGAGAAATTATTTTCTTTTTCAGTGATTCAATAATAACGATTAAGTGTTTACTTTATCTTAGTTGTCACTAGATAGCTCTGTTTCATATTTTGCATAATAAGATGATTTTGGTGATAAAAATTGTAATATTTAAAAATAAAAAATAATTATTTTTTCTTGAGTGTGGAACTATTTGTTGAGAAATATTTACCTAGTTAATGTATAACTTGCATAGTGTTTTCTTAAAAATGAATTACTATATTTGACTTTGTAAATGTTAGTAGTTTTAATGGTGCGTGCCATTGTTGTTTGCAAATTGCGTTTTGAATTTCCCCATTTGGCACAAGAACAATTTTGAAAACATTTCTGTTTGAGGATTCAATTAATGAGTCTCAGTTGGAGGTCTTGTTTGTTCAGGATATTCTGATTGCTCTGTGCATAGCTCTGTGCATTCACTACAACATAGAGCTTGCAATATCCAAATCCCAAATAATTATTTACAAACTTTACTATTCAATTTCAACATTTTCAGGAAGGAAATGTATATTTTTACTATGTTTGGTCAAATATAGACTCAATATTATGCGTCGCTACACTTTAACAGACATCCTATCAATGTGTAACATAGGCACCTAGGGCTCAACACCACTTGTACAAGAAGATTATATAAAGCTGCTTACAACTATCTGCAAAAGTTTTACTACAAGAAAAAATTTTACACAATTTTCTAACAGCTTGTGAGTAGTTTTCAGGAAATAGCTGGCACGCTTTTATGAGACGAAAAATGAGATTTTAAATTTTAAATGAAGAAAAAAGTTTCAGCATTAAAATTTAACTTGTGAATTTTAAAAGTTAACAACATAAAAATATTACTTACAAAAGATTAGTGTCTGAGTGCAGCGTACATGTCATATGAGAAAATGTTAAAGTGAAGTTCGTATTGTCAATGTTATTGAAAAATTAAGATTCAGTTTTGTATCAATTCGAATTTTCTAATTACAATTACAATGGACAATGACTCCATCTTTAGAATTGTGATATTTGGATTGTTATTTGGAAGCCATTACTGAATCTGTTACTTGAGTAAAATTAATATAAATTCATATTTTAACAATTTAATTTTAAAATTCACACTGATTTACGTCACAGATAAAATACGAATATCAATTTAGATGCAGATGTTATATAATTTGTATATCTTTGTTTACTTTTCATTTACTTTGAAGTCAGCATCAAATGAATGAAAAGTCACTACCTTATTTTCCTCTATAATTATACTATAAGGGAATGTAAATCTTATGTGGCTGTGTTTAATTAAACCTTATATAAACAACGTAAACCTCGCTGTTGTTTGCCTTATTTCTAGATTAAAGTTGAGTATACACAACTCGGAAAATCTATTAAAAATTTGAATCTAATATTATATTAAAAAAAATGATTTATATTTTTCTTCATTTAGAAAAATAAATTAATTTTGATATAATATTTTTCTGGTATTAAAATTAATTTCAAACAACATTACATATTAATTAAAAACTATTTAATAAATTTATCACATTCCTTACTTTTCTAAATTCCCTTTTTCCTTTTCAAAATTCATATCTCCCTATCTACTCAATCAATTTCGCTCGAACAATTTTTTCTTCAAATTGCAGTTTTTTAAAAAAGAAAAGACTTAATCTAATTTTAACTTTGGTGCTGAGTTATTTAATTTTATTCCAAAATTTTCAATGATTGTTTAATCAGTTTTATTTACATCTTGTATCATAAATTATTAAATACAAATTGAATTAAAAATTTAAATTGTTAAATTTTAAACCTATTTTTACAATACTTTGAATTTATTATTTTAAAAAATAGAAAAAAGTATTAAAAAAATTACCATAATTTTTTCAAATCTTTGAATTGCTTTTGAGAGCTCATAAAAAATCCTATTTCCAATCCTGTTTTAAGATAAGAATAAAATTCAGATTCCATTTCATTCAAAAATAAATAAATAAATAAAGCGTTGCACAAATCTGATATAAAAAAAAAAGTGACTTATTCCATATTCTTTTTGATATTCATCTTTTCCTTCCACATTCAAATTCTCCACACACAAAGTGAAAATTTATAAAACCGGAAACATTCATTCCTGAATAAGATAGACAAGTTGAAGTTTCTTTAATATTAAAGCACAAAAGTATCAAATTTCATATTCTTATACACACTTTTAATAATTTCTATATATAAACTCGAATTTATTACATTATATTTTTTTGTTAAATTTATAAAGGCGTTTTTGATTAAGTTTTATGTTGAAAACGGTGAAATGTAAGTAGTAAAACGTTGAATGGTTGCCTTACGTCAGTTCTGTTTCTGCCTTTCACTAACTGAACATCCGCTTTTATTCAAAACGACTAAAGCAGCTTTTCTACACGTTTCCACTATAGCAGATTTAAGAAAAATCTCTTACATTTCACCACCGTCTCTTCAGCAGACTAATCCTCTGTACGAGTAAGAAATTTTTCTTCAAATTTCAAAGAAAACCGCATCGGCTCTTTATTAAACAAACTCAAATTTTAAAGCGTTGAAAAGTTTCAATTTTATAATTTACTATTGCAATTAATATGATTAATATTAATATAGTTAAAAATTTAAAATTAATTTATTAAAAAAAAATAATTATTATAAATTTATGAGGAGTTTATTAAATAAACAACTGGTTAAGTTACCCATTATAATTTAAAAATAAAAAATTTATAAGAACAAGATTTTTAACAAACTTTGTTCCTATGTAATAATTAAAATTTAATATGAAGCGTTAACAACATCAGAGACCTCTCTTGGGTAGTTTCGATTAAATTATTTTTATTTCAACAAACCACCACTAGAGTGTTCGAGTCTACAAATGGCCTTATGGACACTGTATAAATATAAATGAATATGATAATATAATTTATTATTATTGATTAATAAAATCAAGAAGTGGGAAAGTGTGAAATCGATTCGCACTGATCTATTTGTCCTGTGATGCATTTAGGAGAGAAATGACATATTGGTTGATATAATCATCTGCCAAGTCAATTTATTAATCTGATATTCATAAATCCATTTGCCAGTTCCATTTACACCTATCTGTATTCATACAATTTATCATCCTTTTTCAGAATATTTTATAAAATAAAAAATAAACATTTTCTAACCTCAACTTTTATCTATAATTTAACTCGTGTCATGTTTCTTAAATGACTTCATCACATGACATGAAACTCGTTTCCTGCAAAACCAAAAAGTACATTTGGCATAAAAAGATCCATAAAAAGTTGAAATCGGTTGAAGAATTTCATCACCAAAGGAAAAAAAATTCACGCCAAATGGATCTCTTCTACCTGACTCAAAACTATACTCATGACGTCACTCAATCTCACTAATATATCATTAATCGTAGTAAAAATGTATAAATAATAGTACATAAAGAAAATGATTTATTTTATCTTTTAGTTACTTTCTAAGAAGTAATTAATAGTTGCTGAAAAAATGACGTCATTAATTTTTCGTCAAACTTCTTCAATATCTTTTATCTAGCACTTATCAATTTATGAGCCCGATGAAAAAGTGAGAGACGAATCGTCTCATTGACTTGAATTATGAAGACATAGCCTTTGTTTTCTTCAAGGTGACTCGGTTTTAGTAAAAGATTGGATGAAAACATTTCACATAAAACTGTCAGGATGGCCAAGAAAAGTGGCCAACTTTGCCCTTCTCTTTTTTTAAACCATCTGCTCGTGAATCAAATCTACAAGAGCAATTTGTAAACTCTTTTAATGTGTATATTGAAGTAAGTGCTGATATTTCAAACAGGAAATGCTCCGAAGCCATATTTCTTCAATTCACAGCACCCTAAAGTTGAATGCAAAATTAAAATAAATTGATTTTAAAAATTTTGTATTTTGTTATAATATTTTAATTATTTCTCAAAGAAAATATCTTAAAAACCAACCATTCCAATGAATCTTTGCAATCGCTTCACGTTTTGTTTACTTTTTCATTTACATTTTTTTATATATAAATTTTTAAAAAAGCAGTTAAAATTAATTCTTTTTATATTTTTAAATATTAACATTCAAATTTCATCTCTTGTGATTGATTTACGATTCAATTTAAGCATGCCTTTGTTTTTGCTTTTGTTGATTGCATTTTATTCTTAATGCATTGCCATGAAAACAAAAGACATAGCAGATGCGCTCTAATGAATTGCCAACTTTAATATCTTGTTAATTTCTTGTTTCCATTATGAATAATTTACAGTGCACCACTTAAAACTTTAAAACATTTGAAAAAAATTTTGTTTCTATATTTTATTCATTTCAAAACCCAATTTAAAACTGCTGCAAACATTTTTCATCTAATTACTGTCAAAAACATGACTTCTTTCAGCTGTTCACATTATCTGATAATCAACCACTATTTCATACTTAAATTTTTTGTTTCTTATCTAAAAAAGGAAAAAAACCCATACCCAATTTAAATCTCAATCTTTGTGTTTGTGATTAAATTTTGGTGCACCAACCTTAACTCTTTTATAGCATTCAACCCTTCCGCTTACCCTATATCAAAAGTGAGGGTTAAATAAAGTAATTACTCATATGGGCAACCCGAAAAAAAATTCTCAGGGGATAATAGAAAGGGGAGTTGAATAATTTAGAGAGAGGAGTTTTAATGGAGTTTCTAATGGTTGCCTCTGATATTTTGTATTAAAGAGTTAGCATCTGTGTATGTAATAAAATATGGAATGTTCACTTAGGAAAAAAGTAAAAAATTGGGAACAAAAACATTTATTGATGGGGGTATGGGTAGATTGTGTGGGTCATTAAAAGATCCATTTTCAAACGCACCCTTTGAAAATTTAAATCGCAATTGTTGTTATCGAGCGAGTTGAGATTAATAGATTAAAGTGTTTGGTTTACGTATTTGCATAATTTGCATTTTTTTTTTAATATGGAAAATAATACAATGGATAATTGTCTGAAACAATTGTTAGCTTGGTTTTGTTAGTAAAGAAGCCATTTTGGGCTAGAATTTTAGTGTTTTATTTCTTTTGGTTTTATTGGTTGTTGAAAAGAAGAGGAAGAAATTCAGTAGTTTGGTCATTGTGGTTTGTTATAGTAAAACCAAACTGGGAGTGCTAAAATGCTACTCTATTCTTCTTTGTGGTTACCCATGGGTACAATACTATAGTTTTTATATCAGAGAACTCAGGTAGTTCTAATTTAGATCTACAACTTAGACAATTGCTTTTGTTTTTACTCTTTTCACCTACTCAATATTCTAAGTAAATAAAGTTTGCACCGATTATCTTATTTTCTCAATGAAAATTAAACAAAATTGGCTGATTTGTTGACTTCGCCATCTTGCGTTAATGCTTTGCTCAAAGCAGATTTCAAAGTTTAAAAATCTGTTGTCTTTCACGATAAAGGAAAACATAATTAACCTTATATCAACATAACCTTATGTATTTATTATTTATATTTTTTAAAAGTAAACAACTGACTAATAAACATTAGAAATGAACAAAAAATTCACTAAAAATTCCAAATATTAACAAATAAAAAAAAATTTATGCCATTTTTTTTGCTTATTAAGTTGTCTTTTCAACGTATCAAACACTCAAACCGAAAAAAACAATTCATTGATTATGTGTTGTTGTTGATTTTCTTGCTGACTCGTCGAAACATGCGCAAAGAAAGTAGCCAACAAATCGATATCCAACAAGCCTCTATTCGGACAAATGAACACCATTGTTCCATCCATCGCGTGATGATGAGAAAGCCAAAAGCCTTTATTAAAAGTCTCAATCAATTTATGAATTTCTTGGCTCGCCATCACATCCTGTATGTGTGCGTCCAAACACAATAGGAGAGAATTTCACGCATTCCATCTTTAGGCTTAAGCAATTTTCGTTGCAATGCATGTCGAAAAATGTCAAATATTCCTCTCTTCTGCACTAAATTCCATTGCTTGACCAATTACCAAACCGTAAATGCACCCTAAAAGCCATTTTCGCCTAACTTAAAGCATTAAAATAAACCTAACCTTAGTTTCTCTTTCAACTCAACACTGATTTTTATTATTACCAGGCCCCGGTGCACCGCAAACGGCCCCACGGTCAGTCCAGCCCTGCGCTAGTGTCGTTGGGATATTTAATTATCTTCATTATTTTGTAATTAATTGATTTAGTAAAAGAAATTTGATCTGCGGTTATACAACAGGTGTTTAGAATATGAGCTTATATTTGTCAATGTGTTATTCCCATTGGCCCATTTATTAGAGTGTAATTAATTAGTTTACTTGACAAATGAGTTCATTTTATCTCATATAGTTAAGGATAATCATATATCATGTAATAAATTATAATTTATACTTGTTGGCTCAATATTAGTTTGTCTAATTAAAATTTTAAATAAAAAAAGGTTTGTAATTACAACTTTTGATAATTAAAAATATAATTTTACAAAGTTGTCCCCATTTTGATTAAATATTTAAACTTTACAATTAGTTGTTTGAGTTGTTCAAGAGGATTTATATGCGCTGCTTCAAGTTTAAGAGTTTTGTTTACATTTACAAGTCATTACTTAAAAAAATGCAATAAAATTCATCTTATATTATAATTAACTTCAAAATTAGAAAAAAGTGCTTAAGTTATTATTTTATTTCCATGGTTACCATGAAAGAAGATCTGGGAAATAATTCTCATGAAATTATAATCCTCTTGAATGCCGCCATTATAGTTTCATCTGCTCATTATAATGTACACGTTCAGTCACTTGAATAATTCAATAATTATTTTTGTTTCTTTTGTTTTTATAAAAAGATGAAAAAGAAAAAATATTTATCATAATAATGAGAAAAACAAATTTTTTAGTAGAAACTCGCTTAATTTAATTTTTATATTTTTTTTTTGTATTTTTTTTTTAATTTTATAATAGTGTTAAGGTTTGTTGCTTGCCTTTTCTTCTCTTTCTCTCTTGTAATTTGGTTGGGCGAATTACAAGACAATTGAGTTTACATACATCTATGTTCTCACTTCATTCCCAGATGGCAGTAAGAAGGGGTTGTTTTGTTTACCCTAATTATAAATGCACATTAAACTAAAAAATAAAAAAAAATCAATTTACATTCGTAAAATAACAGAAAAAACTGAAAAATAAACAAACAAAATCAATATATTCAAGTATAACATCAAACCCAAAAACTTAAAAAATTCATTAAAAATATTAAAAAAACAAAACAAAATGTCAGTTAAATACCAACATTTTTTACAGATTTCCATGCATAAATCAGACAATCAATTTACTGGCTCATTAATTAGCACTGGTATTTACATTGCTTCTTGCCAATTTAGCGGAGTGAATGATGCAAGAGCAGCTGGTGTCCATTAGACGGTCAGTATTTAAAAGCCAATGTCTGTATATGTGCACATAAAGTTGCCATCATATACTGATGTCCCAATTATATACTCGTGGTAATTGTATCAATCAACATCAATAGGGAAGTGAGGCAAATAATTAAAACCACAATCAGGTGTCATTAATGTCTTGTCGCAAATTGCAACTTTATTGATTTTCATGAATCCTCAATTTGACAAGTCCTTAGGTGTTATCACTACAAATCCTTCCTTCCTTGTACAGATTCCATCTGAAATCAATGGAAACATCTATCCACCGTTTATAAAATAATTTTAAAGTATTTTTAAATATTAAATTTAAATTTTTTATATTTTTATATAATAATTATAAGGTTTTATTGCAATTAAGTGCAGGGTGTGATGAGTAGCAGAAGGGGGATAAAGTGATCTTGCATTGATCCATAGGATGACACCAGGCAATTTGTTGATGGTATTTGACTGACAAATTCAAAGCGCAAGAGGAACTTCTCTCCCTTCTTTCCTGCTGATGAAACAATCATGAGGAGAAAGCATTGTGTTTTCAAAATGGCTGCAGCACTCAGCATTCGGATGTTCCATTTATTCATGACTCATTGACAATGCGCTCTTTATATTTTATTTATTTTATATATTTTTTTATATTTTTAGAATTTTTTTTTATATTTTACTGGGGGAAAAAAAATCTCTCTAAAAGTCTTATTTCAGATAATTAATTAAAGATAATAGATCCTTTTGATCTAGTGTGTAATTAATTGAAAACTAGCTAATATCCGGTCTTGAAAGAGTTGACTCAACTCGGATTCTTTCCTTCTTTAACCCGTTATTGGCAAAATCTAGTACACAGTGCTAATGACCTAAAGTGTCTGTCGCCATGTTAGTGTTCCAATATTTACTCAACCTGATTATTGTGTATTCAATTTCCAAATAACAAAAGCACCTCAAGTCAAACACAACTGATCAGTCGCATAATTAGAACACTAATGATATGGGTGAATAACTTTTGTCCATAATTCCGTGATAATTAAAAAAGAGAAAAAAATTCTGTCTAATAATCTCAATTGCTATGGAAAAGTAAGTGATGCATTAATGTGGTAGATGAAATGAGATTCAAATAATCGAACGTTAATGTCTGGTATACCAACTTAATCATGTTTCTAAACAGTGAACTGGATACTGCATGTAAAGAGTGATAAGCTTAATTGAATCAACATGCCCACTGTAACAAACCAACAAGTTTGTATGCAACTTGCACGTACTCTATTGATTAAATAGTGAATTAAAGATGGTTTTTGCGCAAATAAAAGTAACAGTATGTTTAATTAGAGATTATAATGGAAATAATGGTAAATCAGGCAGTTGGTGCTTTGACTTACACTCAAATTGTGATATTTTACGGATTTTGAAATATTTTTGAAGATTTCAATGGATAGCCATATAAATATCAAAAATCATGTAAATTTTTAGGATTTATACATAGATTTAATAAGATTTCGTTGAATTTCACTAGATTTTTTTTCGATTTTATTGGATTTATTAAATTTTCTCATATTCATTTTGAATTTTAGAGATTTATCAGAATTTCATAGATTTAATTAAATTTCAAAAATAAGATATATCAAATAGAACAGGATTTCAACCAATGGCTACCCACTCGCCTTTTTCTTAACCCTCATTTTGGCCACCAGATCGTGTTAGTTGTATTTTACATGCAACATGGTTTACCTTGGCACACTGACAAAAAGACGGATTATTATTAAGAGTAATGACCTCATAAAATGATAATATAAATGACTCTTCACCTATGATGTAAATGTGATGATATAAAAACAACTTGAGTTGTTTTTTAGCCACTATAATTAAATAAATGAACAAATTAGAGAAATAAATTTATTTTGAAATCTCCGGTTTTCATTAAATTCGAGTTGTAATAACTCAAGTTGTTGATATATATCAATAACTTTTGATGCAGTTGATACTAGAACTGTTGTTGACAGATTATGACACAACATATCACTCTGCTCCAAAAACTCCATTGAATCTATTTGGCACTCTCCCCCACTTTCAGAGATGCGAACAGAAAGAGAAAAACATGAGCAAAAGAAAACTTTTCTCCCTCTTCTATACCCCATTCAAAACAGCTGTTTATGTGATAAAAATAAAAAATGATATGAAAATAACAAATAAAAAAATTTAATCTTAGCTTTAAAAACCACTTCTAATCCCCTCTTTCATTTTCTTGAATATTTTTTTTCTTTTCTATTATTTTTCTTATTATTTTTTTTAGTTGAAAAATGTGGTTCCTTCTAATTTTCTCAACATTTAATTGCTTCACTAATTAGTTGAGCAGCAACCGGAAATTTACCCACACAAAATTCCATTCTTTTCATTTCCTAATCACAATTCAGTTGTAAATCTTTTCAAATCTTTGACATTCCTCAATCCTCAATTAGCATCTTTATTTCCTAATCAGAACCCATAATCTGTCTCAAAAATGCTTTTAATAACAAGATACAATTTCTTTTCTTTTATCATATAAAATTAAGTTATAAATAAAAAGAAAAAGTTGGGAAATGTCACCTAATTTTTCACTTGTCTTCGGTGGAAAATGGCGGAATCTTGAGAGAAATGCGATGCACAATAAGCGAGTCAGTGACTTAAATGGCGCACTTTACTGTTATTTATTTTGTCAGCTGCAAACTGCTAGGCACTTTCGACAAAATTGTGGTCATTTTACCTATTTTATAGCAAGTTGGAGGCAAATTTCTTTCTCTTTACAGATTCACAACTTGGGATTAGATTTAACTATCAATTGTCTCGTGCATAAATTCTCTTCCGCTCCTTCTTTTTGTGTAGTTACGAGCTTTCATTTCCCATTTCCACCATTTCAAACGCACAAGGAAATACCTACTCCGTCGCCAACTACTTTAGAGATTTAAAATAAAAGTAAATGGTCAGAGCTGTCATTAAATGTTGAGATTTCATCCCGAGTAAGGATGAATTTTATGCTTTCTATGCAATTCCTAATTTTAAGTGTTTTTAAGAGTTTATAGATCAATAAAACTTACTATTTTTTAATTACTATAAAATTCTTCGGTAATTTATGAAAAATTATGTAATTTTAAATGTTTACAATGTTCGCTTTTACATCCATTCAATAAAATGTAATGACAGCATCAGTGTTTGAATTATAACGTCAACATGTTATTGATCTATTACCGGAAGTTGTAATATTCAGTGTTATAATATATTTTATATAAATTTTGGGTCTTTTTATTACATTTTATACAAATTTGGGATCATTTTATTAAATTTCACACATTTTCAAATGCAAGAAATTTTTTTTGGAAATAAAATCGTTTATACGTTATAAAATTATGTTATACCGTATGAAACTATTTTTATTTCACATACAACCAAATAAAATCCTCCCAAACTATTTACAAATAAAAAGGAGGGGAAGAGAAATGTAGTTGTTGGAGCAATCCTAAGTATAAAGTGTTATTTGCTATTCCCGGGTGCATCCCCTAAGGCATTACAATGAGTTGCATTAAACACGTAAGGGAATAGTTGTATTAAATCAGACACAGCTTACTAAACCTATTTACTTCCCCGCAGGATCACATTGATTTTCAAACTTTACATTACCCAAAAACGCACACCATAAAATACTTTGCAAAGAAGCTGCTCTGCAGGAAAGCCACTTAAATTCAGGCGGTGCTTTGAAAAAATAAATATTTCGCAAAAATATTATCACTTTTACATTAATTTCACTCCTTTGAGACCATTTAGGGGTTAATAAATTCATTAGTCGTGCGCATTTCAATTATTTACGACTGAATTTATTAGACTAAACTAAGCCTATTCACGCTATGAATTATTAGTCATTAACTATTCATTCAAAATGTACACAATTAATGTGGTTTTCTGCTTTGTAAACAATGAATGTTTAGTACAATGTGTTACTATTAAGATAAGTATTAAACTTTTATAATTATTTTGCTCAAAGTGTAAAAATTAAATTAATTTCACACATGATTGTGCAGGAAAAAAGTGTAAAAATGTGCAAAAAGTGAGATAAAAAAAGCATAAAGAATATCTGTAATAAGCACAAACCCACACCCATATTTTTTCATCATCATCAAGTGTATGAAGTTATTCTTTTATCTACGGTAGAGAAATGTAATGAAAAGAAAACTACACTTGATCGCAAGTGAGCTATAGCAACCCATAGAAAAACAAAGCGCGAATAAATTGCTCATCGATTCAAACTCGGAAATAACTTTCAATATAACTTTTTTCCCTACTGTTTCGGTAAATATGGAACAATTGTATGTCAGTTGGAAAAGTTGTTCTCATTATACATCGATTTTCTCAACTACATAAGGTAAAAATAAATAATAATTCACCGTTTTCTATCACATTCTGAAAATTATTTATATGTAGGTTAATAACTGTGATAAAATCATTTATATAAAATTGAATTGTTATTAATTTTATATTTTATATTCTAATTAAAATATATTAATGTAAAAAATAATTTCTTAAAAAATCATTTCTGAAGATAAAATCAGAAAAAATTTAATTTTTATAAAACTTTTTATAAATTTTATTAATTTTTTTATAGAACATTAATTTATTTAAATTAAAAAATATTTACATATAATTTTAAATTTCCAAAATAACATGCATCTTTCTTTTTTGTTATTTTTATTTTATACTAAAAGAGCATTTTTTAAATTATTATTATATTATTTATTACGGAGTATTAAATGTAACAATTAACCAAATAAAGAACACCAATTACTATAATTAATTATTGTTTACAACCTACCTGCAACCGGTGAATGTTTACGAGCAACACACCACCTGGACTTCCACTACGAAAAAATTCATTCAAAAATTGGTCATTTTTAAACCCGCAAAAATAACTACCTTTTTGCCATCACGATATTTAAGTGCAGCTTCTAAAACGGTAGCTGTATCCACTGCAAGATCCTCCTCCATCACCAACACTTCAATATCCACAGAACAGGTGAAATTTACCGTCAAACCGAAATCCAATGTGTCTTTCGCAACACACCACTCGATGAATGAGTCCGAATGAAGCTTCTTCAATCCCTTTCCACCCGAACGAAGCAATAGAATCCTCCAATCTACCACATCCATACCCCCTCTGGTGAGTCAATGACCAAACTTTCATATTTCCCTCCATTTTGAACGAAGAAAAAAATGATATAGCCAGAAGAAATGACAAAACTCGATAATTTGATGAATTGAATGGCGAACGAATTCAATTGCAATTTTTAGGCAAATTCAATTGAAAAACAAAATATGCAAATAAATAATATTTCATAGCTTTGTGATTATTCAACTAGGAGAATTTAATTCCATCCCCTCGGTTGCTGACAGCAAAATAAGGGGGAGCTAATCTGTATTATCCACTCTCGCCATTTTTTGTCCAACTTTAAATCCCTTTGAAGCTTAATGCAATGGATTAGGCGACGGATCAATGGAGCAAAAAATGTGCAGACCAGTAAATTTCCGGCCCTTTCATCCCTACAATTGCAATACACATGATGAGGTATTAAGAGGCAAGCTTAATGTTTTTACTCCATCTTAATCTTTTTTCACATTTTATTATCTTGTTTGATAAAGAGATCATGAAAATGGTAATGTGACTTAATTTGAGATTGTCAAAATGTGTTTCAGTTTAGTTACAAATTTTTGTAATTATTTTCTTTGAAAATATTCATGACATTTGCATGTATTTTCTAAAAATGAATATATATTTATATGCGCGGAAGTGGTTTAGCTGTGTTTGGTTCAACTGGTGAAATGAAAGTCAAAATTCCTTTTCTTACATACATATAAATGACTTATGAATGAGCACCGAAGAAATGAGAAATTTGCTTTCCTGCACATCACATTCAAGTTCCCTTCTAAAAGCAGAAAGACAATTTTACAATCATTCAAAATTCATTATTTTTACACCTTGTTACATAATTGTGTTTTTTATTATTAAAATATTTCTAAAAATAAAAAAAATTAAAAATATTTTTTTTTATTTTTTTATTTTTTTTCCATTTAATTTTTATAGATTGGTTCAGTGAGCGTGCAAAGATTTGTTCACACAACAGCTGTTGGTAACGATAAGAATGTATGTGATGTCATTTTGATGAGAGCAAAATTAATTATTGAAATAATATCAATCTTCAAGATACCCAAATGGCACCAGTGGCATGAAATAATGTTGAAAAAGGAGTGTTAGGGACTCGTATTTCACGGTCACCTGCTCTCAGATAAGATTGGATTCTGCGATATTTGTCTCCATGACGACTGAAAGACAATTCAATTGGACTCTGCCCTCTAGTGATGAATGAATTATAATGTGTAACTCACACAATTCATTATAATAAAAAATATTATACATATAAACAAAAATAAAAATTATGAATCACACGCAGTTTTTTCAAAATTTCTTTTACAAATTTCCATTTCTTTATTTTTTAATTTTCATCATTCACAGCCTACATTCTAATTAGAAGAAGGGGAACCCCTAAATGCAATTTTCTTCAAGAGGAATAAAAAAGCATTCGTGATTAGCATACGAATGTAGAGCAATGAAGAGTATAAAAATGCAAATAAATCCTTGTTGAAAAACTAAAACCTCATTTAAATACTGAGATTAAACCAGTGGAATAACTATCAACTTGCAAGAGTGTGCAAGGCACAGGGCCCACTGGCTAGAGGAACCCTGCAGCTGGTTCTAGACATGGGCCATGTGGACATATGTACACTGTGCCAAATCGGCCCCAAAACCCAAGTTAGCCATTGAATTAAACATTCGATTTATATATAAGTTAGTTTAAACAGATTTCTATCACCATAGTAACTAAATATTGATTATGTTGTGAAAAAACGAAGATGGATAATACAAGTATGATCAATGCAAATTGCTAAATAACACTCCTTAAAATAACATACATTATCATGTTGTTGATGTATTTTTGTATTAAAATTAATAAAATAAATATTTTTGGTTGTTTTATGATTTTTATATATGATAGAAAAATATATAAATTTTATAAAGTTAATTTCATGTAACCTCAAATGATTCTCAAATTAATTTGCAATTTATTAAAGAAATTACTAAGGATGTTTTAATTGAGTTTTACAGCCTCAAGATATTGAAAATTCATCAACAGATTCAACATCAACAACATGTTTGATTAATTTCGTGTTAAGTTGAGAAAAATTAAAGAAAAGTTAATTTTTTTAAATATTATATCAAAAACCTTTCCTCAATTTATATATACCAGTAAATATAAATTTGTCAAATTTGATCTTAGACCTTTACCAATTGTCATATTAGTGGGAAGTGATAACTCCATATCTGTCTAAGCCCCCATAATTAATTTATTATCAAAGCACAAAAGAATGGATTAAGTGATACATTGATTCGTATGATGAATAGCTTCCTCCATCACCTTTTTGATGTTACAGGGTTTAAAAACTTAAGAAACTTGATATCTTGTTTCTAATCCTAATTTAATATGCAAATCTTTTGTCTCGTTGAATTTTTTACATGAACTGATTCCTATTTTTACTCAGCTCTTTCTATATATTTATGTATGTGTGCACTTTTGATGATTAGCATCAACTCATTAAAATTGAAAATGGTAAAAAAATATAAAAAGTTATTATTTTTGTTTTAAGCTTTCAGTTTTAATGAACAGGTTCATTTGTTTATTTTTACATATTTTTGAATTTTTAATTATACTTTTGGAATGTTGTGCATTGTTATCAATTTTTATGCATTTTTATCTATTTTTATGCATTATTATCTATTTTTATGCATTTTTTCTATTTTATGTATTTTTATCTATTTTAATGCATTTTTATCTATTTTTGTGCATATTTATCTATTTTTGTGCAATTTATCTGTAATTTTGAATAATTTTTAATTTATTTTCTAAATTTATTTCTCATTTTATTCAATTTTAAAGTGAAAACGCATTAAATAATGAAATAATAAAGAAGGGGTACTGAGGAGTTATTGACCGAGGACCCCTAGTGTGCAATTTATTGTCAAAATTAAAGCCAAGTAATTGACAATTATGGGTTCACCTTTAACTTTATTACATCAATACATCTTCAGTTATCATGCAAAATAGTGCAATCAGATTAGCGGCAACTGTGAACGGTAGTAGTGGTTACCCAAAATGAAACCTATATGTCAAGTCATGTGCAATTTTTCTTGTATATTGCCAACACACCACCTGCTATATTTTTTACAACTTTTTCGAGAGCAACGACAGCAATTTTATTACATTTTTTTATTTTTACCTCTTTTTTTTACGGTTTGGTCGAAATTTTTTGAATGAATGCACTAAAAGTATCATAAAAGCAAAATTTCATCTCATAAGTCATATCTGTATGAGCTAAGTCAGAAAATGTGAGTAAATGACACTATAAAGCATTTACAGAATGCTAAAGTAATTTAATTTTATTATAGTTTTCGGGCATTACCTTTATTTTCGTGTTTATTATTCACTGCAATATCATTTGTGGTATGTTACAGTGGTACTATGGTATAGTACCAGATGATTATACTCGAGAATTTTACTGTTTTCCTATTTTATTTAAAATTCAAATATAAAAATGTGATTTACGAGAATCTGCGAGATTTTGCGAGAAATCTTTTTTGTTGGTGAGTTATTTTTGAGTACTGTAAACCTACCTAAAATGAAGTTTTAAAATTGAGTCTGTTCAAAACAAATTGTTATCTTTATCCAACTCTCACACAGAGCAATTCAAGTGGAAAATAGATGAGTGCGTTACACAATATATAACAACAACAACAAGCTGAGAAACCAAAAGCTCTATAGCTCTCAATACTCCCCTGTCACGTGCACAAAATTTCTACATTTGTTTACAAACAAGAATTTGCTTGTCGTGTAAACTAGAAAACAGAAAACCAAGTCAAGAAAAATCTTTAAAAACACTTGTGTACTATAATCAAATCAACAAAACTACTTTTCACACTTTTAAGGCTAATTAGAATAGTTGCCTCAAAATCAGCCTAAATTAAGGACATTTTCATAATTGA